>CAUYQG010062469.1:0-10015 GCA_963574415.1 Tarsius wallacei | reverse complement strand
ATGAGCATTCTGTGATCAAATAAGAATTCATAGATTTTTTTTTTTTTTTTTTTTTTAGTTTGCGTCAAAAACCGTAGCCCAGACTGGAGTGCAGCGGCCCCTCCCGGCCACCGCAGCCACGACCTGCTGGGCACCAGCGATCCTTCCGCCACAGCCATCCAAGTGGCTGGAACTACAGGCGCGCGCTACCACGCCTGGCTAATTTTTTTGATTTATTGTAGAGATGAGGTCTCGCTTGCCCAGGCGGGTCTCGAACCCGCGGGCTCAGGCAGTCCACTCACCTCGGCCTCCCAAGGTGCGAGATTACAGGCTGAGCCACCGAGCCCGGCGTGAGATTCTTAAATGTCCGGGGGGTGCTTATTATTTCTTCTGCTGGGCGGGTCTGAATCTGCCATGCTGAAAGCCAAGGGATGGAGTAGACATCCCTTGTCTGAATGAGCCTGGAGAACAGGTGGCTCCTGTCCCAGAAACACCTGGGCTGCTGGGCAGAGATGCAGACACTGGGAGCATCAGTCCAGCCGTGGTATCATCAGAGAGCCCGTGATCCACTGGTCTCTCTGGGGTCATCTTTCCCTTTACAAATTCTATGAGCACTGAGGCTGCCCTGTCTGTCATGTCCACTGCTGTGTCCCAGTGCTGAGAACGGTCCTGCACAGTGTGGGACCCCATCAACATCCACAAAACGAAGACCCTCAAGGGTGAAAGGCTTTCCTTTGGCCTCTCCATCCCCTCCCACCCCAGTTGACTTGGTTGGGGACTCATTCGTAAGCTGGGCTGCTGTGATGAGGGCTCTGGGGAGTCCAGTTCTTACTCCCTGGAGGACATCCTCTGTGGGTGCTCTGTTCTGTTGAATGACCTCCTCCTCCTCCAAGCCAGTTGCCCGCTGAGTCCCAGCCATGCCCCAGCAGCCGTGCTTACCCCCAGGCACTGGCCATTTGCGAGTGTCCTTAGGCGACCTCTTCCTTGATGGTATATCTGTTGTTGGGTCCCTCTGGAGAAGCCTGGAAGCACACCTTGGCCTCCCCACAAAAAAACACAGCACCATGTGACATTCTCAGCTTTCCAACACCATCTTTTCATAGATGATGTGCCCTTGGTCAAACGAAGGCCAAAAGGGCCTTGCCTGTTACCAGCTCATCCATCCCATCATTGTTTTGGGTGTGGCTTATCCCGTTCTCCTGAAGTCTCATAGAGTTACTTGGAAAGCAGGGTGGCCTGGGGCAGGAAAGCTCTGGATCAGATCCCTTGGGTGGCTTTGAGACCCAGTTGTTGCTCCCAGGGAAGGGATGTAGATTGTGGCTTGGGCATCTGTGGGGCCTCCACAGAGGAAGGAAGCCGAGGCTGGCCCTCAAAGATGGGGTGGGGAGAGACAAGGCCTCATGGATCACTCATTGTGCACCCTGCCCTGAAGGTCAGCAGCACGGCGTCCACAGGGAGGGAAGGGCACTTGGCTCCCAGGAGATGCTGTGGTCCAGTTGAACCAACACACAAGGGCATAAAGCAATGATCAGGGTTCATTGGAGAGCTATGGAAGGCTTCCTAGAGGCCATGAACTTGAGACTGCCTGTCTCAGAGGCCAAGGGTAAGAACTTTATCTTGGTATAGTAGAAATTGTCTTCAAGCTTTGGGACCACGGGGCACGAACAGTGTGAGCCAAATTCCAGTCGCTTTAAAATAAGACGACACATGGATCCATGACACACACATTGTTTATGCGATGTGGAGGCGGCTGCGTAAAGATGGGAGAGCTAAAAGCAGTTTGGGAAAAACAACACCTTTTTTTTTTTTTTTTGGTGGGAAGACAGATTAGAGATGTTTGTGCTCTTCTGTGATAACTAATATGAAAGGTTTATCAAAGTTTAAAAAAAAAACCCTTGACGCTTTCTCCAAAATTGATTTGAAGACTTGGCAGATTTGAGGAATCATTCAGTAACGTTTTACGGGTCGATGCTAATTTGATGCAGCAGACCCGATGAGCATCGCGCCAATTTACTGCCAAACCAACATTAAGCACGGACCTTCCGTGCAAGGTTTATAGGCAGACAGCTCGTAAAGATGCATGCTTGACAAGTATTCTGCTTCTCTTAGGATGTGGATTATGAAGTGTTTATCAAAAACCACCTAAATCGCCCTTGCCTTTGACTCGTAAACAATCTGGGGACTTCAGGCCTGGATCCTGTGCGATATTTCATGTCTCACCCCTCCAGGTCCTGGTACGTGCACAGGGTGTCTTTGTCTCCCCAAGCCACAGTCAGAGGTGGAAGGAGCCCCATGGGGGTGTGGGATGCTCTAAAGAAAGGTCCGCCTTGGAAATGTTGGGCTTCTTTATCTGCCGAATAGCTTGCAGCACAGGCCATGGAGAGCTCAAGCCCCACCGCATGGCATCTCCTCAAGGGAGAATCCAATGTCCCCCTCCTCACAGGCTCTCCATCTCCAAGGCTACCCTGAAAGGAATAGAAAGCTGCGCCTAGATGAGGTCTTTGGCCCCAAGGAAATACATTTCTTGCTCTCATTTTGTTTCCTGGGCTACCGTGTCGATGGATCATCCGTGTGCGTCGCTCTCTCTGTCCCAATGAGCTGTCAGGGGCTCATCAGTTTCAGGAGATCACCTGAGCTTTGTTTTGCTTGTCAGAGAGTGTATAGCAATAAAAATTATCGAACCTCCTGTCTTTCACCGCCAAAATCCACTGGCGATATTTTCCTCAAAGTGGGAGGAGAAGTGGACTTGCGCACTGTTATTCTGTTCCTCACCCCTCGGGTCCCAGGCCTCCTCCCCTCACAGTGTTAATTATCGGGCCTCAAAGAGCAAGGTTGCAGGTGGGGCCAAGCGCGCAGACCGCCGTCAGCACCACACCTCCTGGGCTTTTGCGAGGGGGAAATTTGATCTCGGGCAAATGTCAAGGCGTTTTTGAAATCTGTGTTATGATATCAGCTCATTGCCTGTGTAAGGCTTCATCTGGGTTTCATAAATATTGTATGGGGCTCCCTCACTGCCACCTCGGCCAGCTGGAGAACACAGCAGACACCCTCTGCCCTCCCCCACCCGCTCCCCACAGCAACTGCAATCTATTGCTGAGTTGTCATGAAAAGCCAATTGGTGATATTTCAATCACAATGTTCCTGCAACAAATTCCATTCAAATTCCTTCGGAAAGGGAGTTAAGGCTTCATCCTGCTGCTGGGAGAATGATATGCTAAATGTAGCTTCCTGGGGCCCTGGCAGCCAGCCAGGCCTTTGTAATTGATAGTTCTCCTCCGAGGTTCTCCAGGTGACCTTGGAACCTCCACGCCGGTGGATTTCTTAGGTTCACACGTTGCCTTCCATCCTCTGGTGAGATCGCTCCCCAAGTGAGTGCTCCTGGCCCTTCAGGCCAGAGCTTGAGAGAGAGGCAGTGAACAGGGGTGCCCCCGCACCCCCAGCACATGGCGAGTGATGAGAGGATTGCTCATTGCTGCTGACTTCCTCTAACATTGCCGCCAGGCAGGAAACAGTCAAATATTGTGTTTAAAGGTGGCTTGCAGGTGACAGGAGCCTCTCTCCAGCCCCAGCACACAGCAGGTAATCCTGGAAAAGGGGGAGAACGTTGTACAATTGCATTCATCAGCTATTTTTGGTTGAGGAATAAACAAAATGGCCCAAACTGCTGCTGTTACAGATTCTAGCAGGGGAGTGGCGTGTAGGAAAGATTAATGCACAATTAAAACCCATGTACGGGTAAATTACAGGGTGACAGCTATCTAATGCAAACAGCGCAGACATGTAATTAAGAGGAGTTACTGCTCTCGAGGATGAATTTGCTGAGGGAAGGGCCAGAGAGCTGTCTGGAGCCCAAGGGCAGGGGCTTGACGCTGGGACAGCATGGGGGCTGCGGAGGTCTTGAGGTGGGACCCCCCAGGGTCCGGGGAAGTTTGGGATGCTTAGGAGCTGGGACTCTGTCAGGTGGGTCTGCCTGCCTCTCCAGATGTGCCCATTCTGTTCCAGGCTTCCAGCCCCTCCTGGAGCTCTCCTGGTCTCTACCCCCACACCCTCACCTTTGGCACTGTGGCAGTGAGAGCCCATGGATGTCTTTTTTTCTGTTTTTAATTTCTCCTGCTTTGTCAGCTTTTTAAGGAATATGTTACATTCTGTGGAAATTGGATGCTAACAAGATTTGTATGAATAAATTAGACTCTTAACTTTTTATGTTATTACGAAATTGAAATGGACTCTAATGACAGTCAGAATTAATGTTCTGTTTCAAATAAATGCTGGGGATGTGACTGAATTTTCAGAGCACTCGGACTCGCCTCTTGAGTCTAGCCTTTCCTGCATGGCCTCGCCTAAGAAGGCACCTGCCTCCTGCTTTCAGCGAGGCAGCCCTCTTGAGGCTCTCTGGCACTCTGGCTGGGCATCGATCCCCTAGGATGCTTCCCTGCTGACCTCAGGGTGGTGGACTGGGTGCTGCTCTGTCCAAGCTCCTTCAGACCGAGGCCCTATGGGGGAATATCTGCTGCTGATACTCCTAGGGGTGCCCCCCCCACCCAGTGAGCATTGCCTGGGCCTCTGGAAACTCCTTGCCACGATCACACCCCATCCGGACAGCAGTGACTGGCTAATGTGGGAGTACAGAGGCCCAGGCCCCTTGCCTCCATTTGGGACAGCTCTGAAGGTTGTCTCTCCCAGCCCTGGGGCACCCGTGGG
Organism: Tarsius wallacei; assembly: GCA_963574415.1. Taxonomy (NCBI): domain Eukaryota; kingdom Metazoa; phylum Chordata; class Mammalia; order Primates; family Tarsiidae; genus Tarsius; species Tarsius wallacei. Next base: position 5,335 of record CAUYQG010062469.1, on the reverse strand, counting down.
ACTCACTGAGGCCTCAGCTGAGTCCCTTCCTCACGGGGGGCTGTCCGGAGGGCCCTTCCCAATAGACCTGTCCACAGCGTTCACCACAGTTTCCAGGGAACTTAGCCCAAGATCTGTCTCTTAGGGACCTTTTGTGTCCCAGGTGAGTCGTCTCCTGTTGAGATCAGAGGCCCTGAGGGCTGGGGTTGTTGTTTCTGCTCTGTGTCCTCTTCTTGAGCCCAGGGCTGGGGGCAAGGCACTGATCAGCAGCTCAGTCTCTCCCCCTGGGCCACGTTTGAGCAGCTGCAGTGTCATCTGGCTCCTCCAGGTCTGCTGTATCTCAGCCTGCAGTGGGCCAGGCTCCCCTGCTCTAGGTCAGGGGCAGACTCAGAGGAATTTTCTGCAAAGAAAACCTCCGTGTCCCAAAGGGCCAAAGTAGAACAGGGACTGGGGGGTGGGACAGTGGGATGTGGCACTGTTCGCACAGCTGAGAGTGAGAGGGAAGAGGCCTGGTCACGTGGGGAGAGGGAGCATCCCACAGCTTAGAAACCAGCGGGCTGGCACAGCACAGCGTGGAAAATTCTGCCACCCCCTGGGACCAGGCTTCAGGGCGAGGGAGTGGAGTGGTCTGGGATGCCTGGGGACACCTTCTCCTTTAGAAGGAGCAATGGGACTCCAGCTATTATTGCAGGAAGGGGTGGGGAGCAAGGGTGGCCAGGTCTTCAAATATTCAAGAACAGGTAGATTTTTTTTTTAATGTGAAATGTCTTCTCCTCTAAAGTCTGGGGACTGTTTCAGAATTTAAGACCAAAGTTCTATGCTGAACAAACAATATGTTCACCTCTGGGATGTGGGCATGTGGGCTACTGGCTGGGTTCTGAGTGGCCCTGGATCCTGGCAAGCCCAGCCCTGTCATTTAGACCACCCCCTTCTGGCTCTGGATGAGTGGGTTACAGAGGGGCCTATTTTTTTTGGGGGGGGGTTGGAGTCTCACTCTGTCGCCCAGACTGGAGTGTAGTGGCACACTCTCGGCCACCGCAGCCTCGGCCTGCTGGGCTCCGGCGATCCTTTTGCCCCAGCTTTTCAAGTAGCCGGAACTACAGATGTGCACTACCATGCCTGGCTAATTTTTGATTTATTGTAGAGACGAGGGCTCACCAAGTTGCCCGGGTGGGTCTCGAACCCGCGGGCTCAGGCAATCTACTCGGCCGGGGTTGGTGGCTCAGCCTGTAGTCCCAGCACTTAGGGAGGCAGGGGGGGGGCCTATTAAAGACTCCGGCCCACTTTTGAGGGCCCTAGCCTCTGCATTCCTGTTTATACCTTAACAAAATTCTCTGCAGAAATGGGGAGAAAAAGAGCAAAAGGAAGAAAATAGAAGTCTTACCCACCAGTGCATCCTTCTGAATTTGGTGTTCCCATGCATTGTCACAGAAAGAGGGTATCCTACGTTTTTATCACTTTATGTACATACACTCATAAGTCATACTCATTTTATAAAAATGCGATCATCTTTATGCCTACTGCACATAACCTGTTTAATCACTTTATATATCATGAATGCTTTTCCATGGTGATGGATCTATTTCTATCCTGCTTTTGACACCTGCATGGCAATTCTTCACATGAATTTATCATAATTTATATAACCATTTCCCCGATGGACATTTTAGTGGTTTTCATTTTTGTTTTTCCGTTTTAAAGAATGTTGAAGTGAATGTTCTTGCCGTATACCTTTGTGTCATTTGAGAATAAATTTCTGGAAGTGGAATTGTTGCCTCTGAGGGTATGCACAGTGTTAAGACTTTTAATACTTCCCGACAAATCACCTTCCAGAAAGACTCAGCGGGGCACAAGCGTGCCTATTTTTCCTCATCAGCACACCAGCACTGGGAATCTTCTTTCTTAAAAAAAACTTTGTCAGTTTTATAGGTTAAAGAGGGACATGCTTATTGCCTTTTTAACACACATTTTATTTATATCAAAGTAATATATGTACATAGTTTAAGATGGCATACATAATACAAGACTTACAAAAAATCCAGCGGTCCTCTGCTCCCTGCCTCCCGCCTCACCTTGGCCTGCTTCCTGGAGGCAGCCACCTATGACTCTCCAGATCGTTTCCCCCGTCTGTATTGCAGCACCACCTCCATATTTCTAACGAACGTGTGTACACTGCGGGTGTAAGATGGCCAGCCAGTTGTATCGGCATCACGCTGTTTTCTAAGTGTCAGCATTATCATTTGCTTAATTCTTACATTTTCTCAGGCCTGTTCTGGACTATTCTGTTCTAGACTGCCTAGTCTAATATCAGAACCCACTAATTTAATGCTGTATCTTATGAGCACATTTTTAATATCTTTGCGGCAAGTTTCTTCTCATTATTTTTCTTTTCTTTTTTTTTTGAGTTGGAGTCTCACTGTCACCCAGACTGGAGTGCAGTGGCTGCTCTTGGCCACCACAGCCTCGACCTGCTGGGCTTTGGCGATCCTTCCACCTCAGCCTTCCAAGTAGCGGGAACTACAGGCGCGCGCTACCACGCCTGGCTAATTTTTTGATTTATTGTAGGCATGAGGTCTTGCCAAGTTGCCCAGGCGGGTCTTGAACCGAACCCGCAGGCTCAGGCAATCCACTCACCTCAGCCTCCCAAAGGCGCAGGATTACGGGCTGAGCCACCGAGCCCGGCTTCATTATTTTTCTTATTATTTACATTTTTATTCCTTTAGATGCCTTTGGGAATAGGGGTCAAGTTTCAAATAATATCCAGTAGAGATTTGTATTGGGATAGTGTTTCATTTATAGATACACTGATGGTTAAATTTATAGATAAATTGACTTTTTAATTGTATTTATTATGCATTGTCATATTGAGTCTTCTGATTCATTTATTCAACAAATATTTACTGAGAACAAAGTGTGTGTATCAGGTACTGTTCTAGGTATTGGGGAACACCAGGAAACACAGCAGAGAGGATGGCCCCACCCTCCAGAGAGCCAACATTCTAGCAGGAGGAGCTGACAGTGAACTCTCACTTAATAAGTCAATTGTGTAGTGTTAGAACATGGTAGTTGCTTCGAAAAGCCAAGTAAGGTAAGAGGGATTGGAAATGTGGAGTCGGGGAGGAGGGGATGGATCAGGGTGGGACTCCCTGAGAAGGTGAGACTTAAGGTTTGAAGGATGTGAGGGCATGGGCCATAGAAGTGGTGTAGGCCAGAGGTTCTCAACTTGGGGTGGTTGTATCCCCTGGGGGACTTTGGCAACATCTGGAGACGTTTTTGATTGTGGTGACTGAGGGGGTGCTCCTGGGATCTAGTGGATGCATGCAGGCCGGGGTTGCTGCTAGACATCCTATAATGCACAGGACAGCCCTCATGGCAAAGGATCGTCTGGTGCCAGGTGTTCATAGTGCCGAGACTGAGCAATTCTGGTCTAGGCAAGATGACTCCAGGCAGAGGGAGCATCTTGAAAAAGGTCTTCCTGTGGGAGTAAGGAACAGCAGAGACGTGGGCGGGGCAGCTGAGATGGGGTGGGGCTGAGGCTCTGGGCCTCAGGGACAAGGAATCTGACTTTACTCCAAGTGATGTGGGGAGCAGCTGCAGGGTTTTGAACAGAAAAGTGCCATGCTAGAAAGTGTAATTTTGGCCGGGCCTGGTGGCTCAGCCTGTAATCCCGTGCCTTGGGATGCCGAGGTGAGTGGATTACCTGAGCCTGTGGGTTCGAGACCCGCCTGGGCATCTTGGTGAGACCTCATCTCTACAATAAATCAAAAAAATTCGCCAGGCGTGGTAGTGCACACCTGTAGTTCCAGCTACCTGGAAGGCTGAGATGGAAGGATCGCCGGAGCCCAGAAGGTCGAGGCTGCGGTGGCCGGGAGCGGCCACTGCACTCCGGTCTGGGCGACGGAGTGAGACTCCAAACTCAAAAAAAAAAAAAAGTGTAATTTTGAGAGAATCACTCTTATCGCTGGAGTAAAGAGCGCTGGTCATGAGAGATGATGGTCTGACCAAGATGGTGGCAGCGGAGGTGAAATTCCAGATATGTTTCAAGGTGAAGACTGATGGATTTCCTGGTGGATTAGATGTGATTGTGAGGGAAAAACAGCGTTTGGTTTCAGCGACTGGAAGGACGGAATTACTACTGAGGTGGGAAAGTGGGTGGAACAGCTGTTGGAAGGATCGCCGGAGGGAGCCCAGCAGGTCGAGGCTGCGCTGGCCGGGAGCGGCCACTGCACTCCAGTCTGGGCGACAGAGTGAGACTCCAACTCAAAAAAAAAAAAAGAAGTTCGGGATTTGAGATGTTCAATACACATATGACTGCAGATGTTGAAGATTTGGTTAGATGTACAAGTCTGGAGTTATGGAGAGAAATTTGGGAGTCATCAACATATAGATGGTGTTTTATTTTTTGTTTTTTTTTTATTTTTTTTATTTTTATTTTTTGAGTTTGAGTCTCACTCAGTCGCCCAGACTGGAGTGCAGTGGCCGCTCCTGGCCACCGCAGCCTCGACCTGCTGGGCTCCGGCGATCCTTCCGCCTCAGCCTTCCGAGTAGCCGGAGCTACAGGCGCACGCTACCACGCCCGGCTAATTTTTTGATTTATTGTAGGGATGAGGTCTCGCTTGTCCAGGCGGGTCTCGAACCCGCGGGCTCAGGCAATCCACTCACCTCAGCCTCCCAAAGGCGCGGGATTACAGGCTGAGCCACCGAGCCCGTCGTAGATGGTGTTTTATTTTGTTGTTGTTGTTGAGTCAGAGTCTCACTTCTACTCAGTCACCCAGACTGGAGGGCAGTGGCATGATCACAGCTCACCGCAGCCTCGACCTCCTGGATTTAGGTAATCCTTCTACCTCAACCTCCTGAGTAGCTGGGATTACAGGAGCACGTTGCCATACCTAGCTAATTTTTTATAGAGACAAACTCTCGCTATGTTGCCTAGACTGATCTCCAACTCTTGGGCTCAAGCCATCCTCCCATCTAGGCCTACCAAAGTGCTGGGGTTCCAGACGTGAGCCACCGCACCTGGCCAACATATAGATGTCTTTCAGGCCAGAAGACTGATAGAGGTTAATAAGGGAGTGAGTGCAAACAGGGAAGAAAAGAGGACCTATAACTGAGAACTAGACTATTCCAACATGAAGAAGTCGGGGAGCGGAGGAGGGACCCAAAAACGAGGCTAAGAAATAACTAGTGAGTTAGGAAGAAACCAGGAGAACTGGGAGCCAAGTGAAGAAACAACATCCTGGTGGAGTGCGTGGTTACCAGTGGCAGATGTTGGGGGCAGGGCAGGTAAGATGAGGACTGAGGGCTGACCAGTGAATTTGGCAGTGTGCTCTAGGCGAGAGCGGCTTTGGTGGCGTGG
>CAUYQG010062466.1:0-11789 GCA_963574415.1 Tarsius wallacei | reverse complement strand
GGCGGGTCTCGAACCCGCGGGCTCAGGCAATCCACTCACCTCAGCCTCCCAAGGCGCGGGATGACAGGCTGAGCCACCGAGCCCGGCTGGGACCATTTTTCTTAGGCTAGGTTTTTTAGGTCGGAAAGTAAGGTTTTTTAGGTCGGAAAGTAGTATTAGTATTTGAAAACAAAAATCTTCTGGGCTTACCTGTGCTCCTCCCTCCTGTTCACTGGTTCCAGATTTGGAACAATTGTCACTGTGGATTTTCTTTTTCTGCTCACTGTTCCTTTCCAGTCTTGGTTCCCATTATGCTTCCCCCTCTCACTTTCCCACGCACACTACTCTCCAGCAACCCAGAGCACTCGCTGTTCCCTGAGATATCCTGCCTCTGTGACTTTACTTCCCACTTGTCCCCAAGGCCCCAAAGTGGGATGTTTGTTATTGTTAAAATTCTATCCACCCTCTAAGACCCAGCAGCTCTTGTCATTTTTTTTTCATGAAGCTTCCCGTCTCTGGAGGGAATGAATCTCGGACTCCTCTGGCTTCCCTTCTCCATTTAGGACCCTCATCTCACTGAATTGCTGTTTTATGGGTATTTGTGGACGTGACCGTGAATGACCAGACCCACGGATCCTCAAGACAAGAACTGGCTTGGATTATCTCAGTAGACCTCAGCATACTTAACGGTGCTGGGAGCATACAGGGCCCCCAGACTTTAAACTTGAGTCTTGAAATGGAAAGTCTTTTCACTAAACCCTTAAAAAGTATTGAAAAGCTTTGTCTTTCTTCCCTGCTTGCTCCTCCAGAGGCAGTTTGTAAAGCACATGTTTCCTACGACACATCTCCCAGTGTAGCACCAGCTCCAAGTGTCCTTTACTTGTATATTATTTTCTTTTAGACCATGATAAGGAGGCTTCGTCAGAACACAATGAATACCAATTCCTTTGGAAGGCAATGACTTAGAAGTAAACAGAAGATGAATGTCAATGGGAATTCATCTTTCTTCTGGAGGCAGGGATATGGGGAGCAGACAATGTAGAAAGGAAAAGGTGTCACCTAAGAGATTACAAATGTGTACCAGAGAGAAAAGAGTGATGTTTTACTTGGAGGGAAGCGCAGCTAGCACAAGTAAGGAGAGATGGTATTAAATTTGAATATTGAGGAAGTCACTGAAACTGGGGAAGTTTTACTGTTGAACAAGACATGACTGAGGGGGACAGAGGGAGGGTTAGTGGATAGAAAGTAGTCTGGCATTTGAGAAATATGACAACTTAAAAGGCCAGTGTTATTCTGGGCCGTATAGGAAAAGAAATCACTCAACATTGAAAGAGGGAGGGAGAGAGAAATACCGGAGCTTGGGAAAAATAACATTTTGGTGTCTAATTCTGCTGTGACCTTTTTATTATTTAACATCTTAGGGCTCTAGAGTTCTCATTTAGTAATGTCCACCAGTCGCTATATTTTAAGGATTAAAAAAGAAGAAAAAAAAAAAAAACCCCAAACAAACAAACAAACAAAACAAAAGCAAGATAGACTCTGTTCTCTTGACAAGTCGCAAATCAATTAATGGGTTATTTTTATAGTGAAAGGTTCAGACCTCCAAGAGTTAGACATGAGTAAGAAGAGTTTTTCCCTGACTTTAAAATTGTCTTCTCAGACAGCCATATAAGTAGATGTTACTGGCACTAGTTTCTTGGCTCTCTGCTGATGAGATTTCTTTACTTAAGTTATTTCAAAGAGCAGAACTCGAAGCCTGCTCTGTCTTAGAAGGAGTGGCCGAGAGAGCTTTGGCCACAGTAAATCTCCAAAGACATGTCCTGGTCACTGCTTCTCTTTTGGGAAGTGACCTGCCTCCTTTTTCTGTATCTGAGGGGAGAAGTAATGAGCAAACCCAATTATGACTCTTCTTGACTTGCTTGGGGGCATCAAAGGTGGGCTTTTTTTCCCTAATGGAGTCATTACAAAATAGCAAGAACCTATAAATTCTCGTGACAGGGCATGATGTGGAGACTGTGGAGAATGCCTCATGCTTTTGTTCCTTCTCTAGTTTTAACTTACACAAGTGGTCTTTGGGAAGAAAATGGCCTAAGCTTTACTATACCGTGCTTCCTAAAGATAGTTTATAAAGTAAATATGTTCACATGGGGAAAAAAAAAGCATCGTGACACACAAATGATCAAGATGTTCCCGGCTTGCTAAGGATGGTTCGAGAGTCCTTCTTCAACTCCTCGCCTAACTGTGGCACCCTCCTTAAATAAAGATAATAACACCAACCCAATATCAGCAGGATTTGAACTTTGGAGTCATTTTTCAACAGAAGCAGCACAAAGGGAAAGCTATTACTTGTGTCTGAGTAGGGAAGAATTTAAAAGTATTGCATTGGGAATCCCCACATCCTTGAGGAAAGGTGAGCTAAAGTCTTCCTTGGAGTTGTTTTTCTTCTGAAACTTAGAATACTTTTAATATCGCTAGAGATAGTTATTGCAATATGGACCAATATGTCTCTGTAAGGTTTAAGAAGTAAAATGTGCTGCCACTGAACTTGTGCTGTACAGAATCAAAAGGTATGGGTGAAAGGCACACCTGGGGGCAGTGTTAGGTGCATTTTCAAGTTGGATTTACCCTGAAGCAAAATATTTTGATGCTGTGAATATTTGTGCTGTTTATCAGAAGAGGTATTACTTCTTGAATTGCCTCCCAGTGTGCATTTGAATTACCATGAAATACTTGATAATTAAAGCAGCCAGGCACTTATTGTTTATTAGCTAGCTTAGGGGTCCACACCATCTGCTGAGCAATACATTTATGAGAGAATAATTTGGGAGATACTTTGGATTGAGAAGCCACAGACACTCAAACTGAGATTTAAATGACAAGAAGCAGTGAGCCACTGGAGATGCATGTAAGGTAAGTGCAGAGGTATCAACATAGAAATGAGATCTGTTTGTTAGAGGACTAAAAACAAGGCCAGTGAGGCCAGAGTGGAGGGGCCTGGAGCAGAGTGGTAGAACATAAGGCGGGGATGGGGTGCAGGTCATGTCATGCCTTTGCAAGTCGGGGGAAGGAATTTAGGTTCGGTGTTCAGTAAGATGGGAAGCCGTTTGCATATTTTAGGGAAATAAATAGTCTGGCTGGTGGCGAATTATGGATTAGAGGAAGGCAAGGGAAAAATGGAGTGAGGATTCAAGGGTAGACATGAACTAGGCTGGGGCAGCTGCTCGGGACTAGACAGGAGTAAAGGGGATGGAGATGACAGAATGGATCCAGGAGAAGTTGAGGGAAAGAGGGTGTGGAGAAGGAAGCAGGTGAGCAAGCAGGTAGGATTGGTCTCCAGGTCTAAGTGGGAAAAGCGTCCCTTCCAACTTTCATGTGCATTCGGGCTATAAGGACCGCAGTTTTTAAAAACACCACAGTGTTTTCACAAGTTACCAGGGCCTTGGCTTACCTTTTTTTTTGTTTTCTGAGACAGGGTCTCACTCTGTCACCCAGGCTGGAGTGCAGTGGCATGATCATGACTCACTGCTCGGCAATCTCCCAGGCTCAGCCATCCTCCCTCCTCAACCTCCCTAGCAGCTGGGACTACAGACACCTGCCACCATTAGCAGGCTCATTTTATTTATTTATTCATTTATTTTAGAGACGATGTCTCGCTGTGTTGCCTAGGCTAGTCTTGAACTTCTGGGCTCAAGCAATCCTCCTGCTTTGGTCTCCCTAAGTGCCGAGATGACAGGTGTGAGTCACCACGTCTGTCCTCTGGCTCACCACTGACCTCTGATCTCTGGAGTTATTTCCACAATCCGGGAGCTGCCTAGCATTACCTCTTTACTTTCTTTCTAGGCAGGCTTCTTGGATACCAGTAGGCAGGCGGTGGGCAGGGCGGGTTCTGGAATGGCTGAGTTTGCCCGGAGAAGAAGCTGAGATACTGCACACAGTACCCCAGCGGCCTCAAAGTTCAAAGGGGAGGACAGGGGCCGGAAGTTTTACAGACCGAATGCCTCATGTCCTCCCACTGATAGCTTTCTGAAGCCCATCTTTTTTTTTTTTGAGTTGGAGTCTCACTCTGTCGCCCAGACTGGAGTGCAGTGGGCGCTCCCAGTCACCGCAGCCTCGACCCGCTGGGCTCCGGCGATCCTTCCACCTCAGCCTTCCGAGTAGCTGGAACAACAGGCGCGCGCGCCCACGCCCGGCTAATTTTTTGACTTATTGTAGAGATGAGGTCTCGCCCAGTTGCCCAGGCGGGTCTCGAACCCGCGGGCTCAGGCCATCCGCTCACCTCGGCCTCCCAAAGCGCAGGATGACAGGCTAAGCCTCCGAGCCCGGCGAGGCACATCTTTCTAACCTTAGTTCTACAACAGAGAGAGCTGAGGCTGGGAGGGGCTCTTTATTTTGTTCAAGGTCATACAGCTTGTGCGTGGTGGAGCCAGGGTGGACCCAGAGCCGGGTTCTCTGCACTCCCCACAAGGCTGCTGAATCGAGGTGGATTGTTCGCCCTTCTCCTCTTCGTTACCACCGTACGGATCCCATCGGAGGGCCCATCCTGGGGAGGCCACAGTTTCTCCTTCTTTCACGGGCTATGTCTGTGTCCCGCACCCCCGTCCATCCCACAAGGTGCCTAGTGAGGTGCTCGACACACATGACTGTCTAGAGGCAGCACCCCTCCTCGCCGCCTCACCGCGGGCTGGGCTGGGCGGCCCGGCGGGGCTGGCGAGGCGGGCGCGCTGCCCCGGCTGCTGGGCGACGGGGAGCGACTCTCCCGCCTGTCCGGTGCCCCGAAGGCGCTTTCCGTCTCCGAGGCCCCCCCGCCCCCCGTCCCTCACCCCTCACCCCTCGACTTCGGCTTCGGCCCCTCGGGAAGTGTCCGCGGTCGCGGGGCTGACCGCGTTTGGGGGCGCGGGGTCCCGCTCTCTGCGCCCGGGCCCGTCTGCGCGCAGAGCCTCGTTCCCGGGCGCCGGGAGCCCGGCGGGCATTGACGTCAAGCGCCGGCGGAGCGCTGCCTACAGACGGCTGACCCGGGCCCTCCTCCACGCCCCCTTGCTTCCTCGCCCCCTCCCTCGCTCCCGCACGGGGGCCCGGGCTCGCCATAAAAGGCGGGAGCGCGGGGCGCCCCAGCGGCGGCGAGTTTCAGCACCATGGAGAGCTCCCGCCTGCGGCTGCTGCCCTTCCTGGGCGCCGCCCTGCTGCTGCTGCCGCCTCTGCTGGGTGCCCGTGCCCAGGAGGACGCCGAGCTCCAGCCCCGAGCCCTGGACATCTACTCCGCCGTGGAGGACGCCTCCCACGAGAAGGAGCTGGTCGGTATTCCCCTCGCCCCGGACCCCCTTCCCTGGCGCGCGTCCCTCCCGTCCCCGCCCCCACCGCCTTGCCCAGAGCCGGGCGCGGGGAGCTGAGCGGAAAGCCCGGGGGCCCGCTGCCATCCGAGGGGCGTCTCGGGCCCGCGGAGCGAGCCTCTCGTCCCGGCCCCGCGAGCAACAGGAGGCTCCGCGGCCTGCGGTCAGCACCTGGGACAGCGGCCGCGAAGTTCCCGCGCCCGCGAACCTGCCCTGCGGCCGCGGAGTCCCGCGGCTTGCAGCTAGGGCTGGAAGCGAGCCCCTGGGCGGGCTCGCAGCCAAGGCGGCAACTCCGGGCTCCGGGACGCTGTGTTGCAGATCGAGGCGCTGCAGGAAGTCTTGAAGAAGCTCAAGAGTAAGCGCATTCCCATCTACGAGAAGAAGTACGGCCAAGTCCCCATGGTAAGCCTCGAGGCCACCCCGTCCCCTGTTTTTCCAGGAGAGAGCACGCCGTGAGCCTTGTGCGCCACCTTCTCCTAGGACGTGGCTAAGGGACTCGGGTCACGGGTTTGCAGAATTCTGCGGGCTCCCCTTCGCTTCCACCGCCAGCCCCCGTCTCTTGGTCTCCAAGGGCAAAGGGTGGACCGGCCGTTTTAGAGAATAGAACATGTGCCAGGAGTCAACTCTGGAATCTGAGTTGGAAGTGGCATCTCCCAAAGATGAGCTTTTAGTTTCACAGCAGGAAGAATGATCTGAGTTGGATGAGCCCTGGAATCTACTCAGTTCCTGTCACCCCGATTTCCTCCTGCTTCCTTCTGGAGCACAAACGGGTTTTTAAAATAATTAAATTTAAGTTCTAGGGTCAACATTCTTGATTCAGGGCTGGTCGCCTTTCTCGGGTAGCTCCCGGTAAAATACACAGCACACGCATACACTCTCTAATCTTCCTTCTTGGGATAGGAAGTGGGAAATGGAACAGGGGCTGTGAGTGGTGTGGGTCTACTGTTTATTTCTCAGAAAAAAGGTCTGGCTGATATTTTCCCCCTTTGGATGAGCCAGAAAAGGAGCTAGGGAACACGACCCCTCCTCCCCACACCCTAAGGTGGAAGAAAGTAGGAAGGAACCAACCATTTACGTTTCTTTTTAAAAAATGTCCTCTCAGGGAAATTATAAAACACAGGGCTCCCTGTTTTAGGCCTGATTTACCTCTGCTGATGGCGACGGGGTCCCCTTGTTCTCCTCAATAGGCAGAAATTGCCTCGACTGGGAGGCTTGCCTATGGGGAGCCAGGGTTGGATCTCACCTTGCGTTGCTTGCAGTGCGACGCCGGAGAGCAGTGTGCGGTGCGGAAAGGAGCGAGGATTGGGAAGCTGTGTGACTGTCCCCGAGGCACCTCCTGCAATTCCTTCCTCCTCAAGTGCTTGTGAGGGGGTGTCTGTCCTCTCCTATTCACCCCCGCCCCTTCCGCTCTCCCCAGAGGTTGACGCCTTCATCCCAGGAGTTTGGCTTTAGCAACAGATAGAGTTTGCGTTTCTCTCTAAGTGGAAGGGGGCTTTTTTCCCGCTGCTTCAAAATAAAAGAACACATTTGATGTTACTGTGTGGAGGATAATGCCTTGTATGGTGTTGATACGTGGATACGTGTGCAAAGTATTCTTTTCCGATTTCATTCATCTGACAAACTCTTGTGTACCTTTGTGTAAAGGAGGGGACGTTAGCTTTGGAAATTGTATTTTTGTATGTGGCATGATAGGATGAAGATTAGATCTAGTTCATCTTGGCAGACGACATCACAACCTGGAAGATGAAATCACCCTAAGCAACAGAAATAGAAGCATGTACAAATTATACATAATAAAGTGTCTTTAATAATTGCTCATAGTGCATTGTTGTTTCTACATAAGCGATTTAAGCAGAAATGAGGCGATGAATCACAGTGTTGTTTTCAGAGAGAAATATTTTAAAAACAGCAGTCTATTGGGAGGGTGGCACCTTAGCGCCAAGGAGTTTTGATCATTAAGAGTCTGCCACACCAGCTTCAGTCTACCCTATTTTTCTTCTATTGCAGTGATGTGGGCTCTGTGTGTGTGTGTGTGTGTGTGTGTGTGTGTGTGTGTGTGTGTGTGATATGAGATGAAAGCAGTTGGAATTGCAGTGATTTGATTTTGCTTATTAAATTCTTTAGCCAGATATTTAAATTTTGATAGCGAGGCCAATCAAATATAAATTGTTTCAGATTTTAGTCACATTAAAAGCCATTTGAAAAACTGGAACTTTTGTTTTGGCAACTTTCTGATTAGAACATATATGTTGATTTTTTTTTTAAGGACTCCTTGGGGATTGTTATTTGTCGAAAAGGAAGGGGACTTACTATATCAGGTGCTCTAAGGATGTGAGACCTACTCATTTCCACTAGTAAATACACAATCTTGGAAAAATTATCTGTTCCAGGAAAAACAACTATTTCAGTAGCTAGTTTTGAGGAGAACAAATGAAAATGGGGCAGAGGGGTAGCAAATTCAACTCAAGAAATACTCAAAAAGTTAACATTTTGATATCAAGTGTAAAGTTTAGCCACCTTTAAACGTCTCTGGGTCACATTTCCAAGGGTTTAAAACAGACTAAGAAACACTTAAGAACCAGCATCATGAGAGGAACAAATGCTAACAACTAGCTTTCTAATCCAAACTCAAGAGGCACAAGCATAATAGTAGAATTTAAAAATAAAGAACTTCAGTTGATTTATAGGGAGATAGAATATAATCTCATATACAGCATGCTGATAGAAAATAATCTCATATACAGTTACTATTTGCAGTGTTCTTATGATTACTATTAGCATGTCTAATCTTCCTAATCTTGTAAGATCGATATTATTACCATTTTTCAAAATAGAAAAGGGCTTGAGAGACTATGAAATTTGCTTCAATCATACAGTCTTAAATCATGATTTCAGATTTAATCTCATTGATTTCAAATGTTCTTTTTTCTCTCCAAGTCACTCTGGGCAATCAACAGGCTGTTGGGGCTCCCACATTCCCTGGAAAGCACTTTCTTTAATAAAAATTAGCTAATTAGGGGCCAGTGTGTATTTTTTGAGGTCGCATTTCCATTTGAATTCCTCTATGTCTGGCCTATGTGTGATAAAAATGTGGTCATTTCTAAACTTTAAAAATTGCAAACAATTATCTATCTATCTATCTATCTATCTATCTATCTATCTATCTATCATCTATCTACCTATTTTGAGTTGGAGTCTCACTCTTTTGCCCAGGCTGGAGCGCAGTGGTACACTCATGGCCACTGCAGCCTCAACCTGCTGGGCTCAAATAATCCTTCTGCCTCAGCCTTCCAAGTAGCTGGAACCACAGGCGTGCATCACCATGCTTGGCTAATTTTTGATTTATTGTAGAGGGATGGTCTTGCCATGTTGCTCAGGCTGGTCTCGAACCCCTGAGCTCAGGCAATCCTCTCCCCTCCACCTCCCAAAGTGCTGGGATTGCAGGCTTGAGCCACCGTGCCAGCACAATTATTTAACAGTTTCACAGTCTGCTACTTTTCCAGAAATCATTTCAGTTAAAATCCTGAGCTCCTTAACTGTTCCTATTCATATCAGTCCTAAATAAAACAGATCGGAAATAGCTTTAGTCATTGGTGAGTGCACAGATAGGACCCTCAGGGATAACACTTAGATCTGCTTCTCCTTCCAGCCCAGAATGTTTCCCCCAAAGCAGGAGATCCTGGAGGAATTTGGAGTTCAAAGAAAGGAAATAGGGTTCTGCTCTAAACTCCTTTAACGTGTCCCCTTCACCCCTACCTCTCCTCTGTCATCCCTCCCTTCTCAATTAATGAAACTAAAAGATATGGACAAATGGTTAAGAGAAATTGGTCTCGAGGAATCCGTGGGCTGGATATGAAAAGGCTTTTTCCAAAAATTTTGCCTGGGGGCCCAGATTTTTTTTTTTCTGAGTTGGAGTCTCACTCTGTCGCCCAGACCGGAGTGCAGTGGCCGCTCCCGGCCACCGCAGCCTCGACCTGCTGGGCTCCGGCGATCCTTCCGCCTCAGCCTTCCAAGGAGCTGGAACTACAGGCACATGCTACCACCCCTGGCTAATTTTTTGATTTATTGTAGAGATGAGGTCTCGCCGAGTTGCCCAGGTGGGTCTCGAACCCGCGGGCTCAGGCAATCCACTCACCTCAGCCTCCCAAGTCGCGGGATGACAGGCTGAGCCACCGAGCCCGGCTGGGGCCCAGATTTTAAGGTAATGCTGCTCATGTTGATTAGTGTTCGACATTAATGATGGCCGTATTTAATCTTAAGTGGCTTGTTAGAAGTAACTTTGCCCTTATCAATATTAGTGCTTCTCCTCAAAGAGAATGCTTCAGGGTCTTTAAGGATTGAAAGTCTTTGTGGTGGGGGACAGGAACGCTAAAGATTAAGGAAGTTTTCATGAGAAAAGTAGTCACCCACGGGTGAGGCCTAGAGACCATCTGAGACTGAGATCAGAACTCTGAGAACTGACAAGCAGCTGCATCTAAAGATCTGAGACATATCACAAGGCATAGGAATGAAGTACCCAGAGCAGAGTTCACATGGGGGCCCGAAGGTGACATACGAAGTCACTAGACGACTTTTCTCAAGTACTCATGACCATTTCCCTTCCCACAGTGATCATACCCCTCACTTTATGCCAGAATCTGGAGGCCTGTGAGGGACACATGGTGTATCTGTGTACCTTCCTCCCCTTCCAATCTTAATAATGGCATACCTGGATCTGGGTGTGAGGATTGGAGTTAAGAAAGGAGTTTAGGTTTTTGAGGTTTAAATAAGATCCTTCGGTGCTGAGCTTCCTTCTCTAGAACCTCTGTAACACTGGGCTAGATTTTAATATAGTCCATTCATTCATATTCATGCCACACCTTTCTGAGGGTCTTTCTTCTAGGTGCTAGGTACTGAGAATGTCATGGTAAACAAGACATGGAATCCCTGTCCTTAGGGAGTCTATGATCTAGTTGGGAGAACAGACCATTAGTAAAACATAAGCAAACAAAAATGACAAGCCATGAGAAATTCTATGAAGGAAATCGTAGGGGCAAATGGTGATATCTGTGTTGAGAGTTGAAGAAGGAGTCAGTCACGATGAAGACCGGGGTAGAAGGGAGAGAAGAAGGGTAAAGTGCTTCAGGCAGAGGATGTGGCACGTGTGGATTCAAAAGTGGAGAGACGCCGACATGCTTGAGCAGCTGAAAGGTGTTTGGACTCTAGAAAATGAATGCCAGATGAGGAGAGGCTCAGACTAACTCTGTATATAGTTCTTTAGACAGCTTCAGCTGTACACTGCCACCTTGATCAGGTGCTAGGTGGGATTAGCAGTTGTTCATAGATCAGAAACATCTCAAGGGAAAGCAGGGCTGAGTGAGGAGGTGCTTGTTTCAGTGTCAATTTTCCATTTTCTTTGTCTCATTGATGGATGAGTATAGCTGTCTCCTGCCCGGCCAATGTGTGTTTATGATTTATTTCCCTTACCTTCCTGAGCATGCGTGTGCTCTTCGGGGCTTCTGTTCTTGGAGGTCTAACAGTGCAACTGTTTTGGCTTGAGAATAGTATTTGTAAATGTTTCTAACGGATCTTCCCTGATCCGAGGAATAAGCAGAAAGAAATTAGAAGAAAGAGGAAGAAATGGATGCAGTGAGGCTCTTGTTAGGAATGAGAGGACAGGCTTAAGACCAGGAAGAAGATGAATTTAGGGGAGGAAAGAAAGGACACATGGGAGTATTGATGCAGGTGACTTTGTGAGTGGGTTGCCACACGTTGGGGTAGTCATGACATGCCTTCTGTTCTCCAAGGAAAGTAGGATATAAAGTCTGCAGAGAAGAAGGTGAAGCAAAGTATCCACTCAATCGTCATATATACACACTATAAACATTGATGATAGTCACCACAGAGGGACAGAGTCACCCTAATAAGGCAGGGTGTGCTAAGAACTAGATAGAGAAAGACAGACTTGGAGGACACAAGAGGTGAATCGTCACAATGGCATTTAAGAATTCTTTGATGGATGTGTAATATTTCAGAAAGACAAATTCACCTAAGGCATGGGAAACAGTGTGAATGAAAATACTCAGGGAAAAGAGAGTGTAGTTAGAAACAACTTGAGTGCTTGCTAAATGTATAGGGTGCCAAATGGTGAAGGGAGAGATAAAGGTGGACCAGACTGTGGGGATTTTGAATGCCAGGAAAAGAGGCTGAGGCTTTATTCTTAGGGTCCAGAGCTGTGAACTAGAAAGATCAATCTAATAGCAGAGTAAAGGAGAGGCCAAAGAGGAAGACCCTGGATGGAAAGGCCAGGCAGGAGGATTGCAATAGTCCAGAAAAGATGTGTGGAGGGCTTGGGGGCCTGCATGGATAGGGCAGTAGGGATAGACAGGAGGGCCCAGGAAACATCGTCAAGGAAGAGCCTAAAACAGTGGTTTCCCAAAGCCCTTCTGCTCTGTCTGGTGCTCTCCCTCATCTATGATAAAATGCCATGGGCGGAAGGGGTGA
>CAUYQG010062461.1:0-11745 GCA_963574415.1 Tarsius wallacei | reverse complement strand
AACATCTTGGATCCACAAGGAACTCAAACATGCCAAAAGGAAAAAAAAAAACAGTCCCATTAAAGAGTGGGCAAAGGCCTAACATCTTGGATCTACGAGGACCTCAAACGTGCTGAAAAGAAAAAAACAAACAACCCCATTACAAAGTGGGCAAAAGATATGAACGGGCACTTCACAAAAGAAGACACATGAGCGGCCAACAGACACATGAAGAAATGTGCAACCTCACTAGTCATCAGGGAGATGCAAATCCAAACCACACTGAGATACCACCTAACTCTAGTCAGAATGGCAATTATCAATAACTCAAAAAATAACAGTTGCTGGAGAGGGTGTGGCGAAAAGGGAACTCTTCTACACTGTTGGTGGGAGTGTAAACTAGTGCAACCTCTGTGGAAAGCCGCGTGGCGATTCCTAAAAGCTCTAAATATCAACCTCCCATATGACCCCACAATCTCCCTACTGGGAATATACCCAGAAGAACTCAAATCACTCTATAAAAAAGATACCTGCACACGTATGTTTATCGCAGCATTGTTTACAATAGCAAGAACCTGGTAGCAACCATGCTGTCCGTCAAAAGAGGACTGGATTATAAAAATGTGGTACATATACACAATGGAATACTATGCAGCCATAAAAAAGAATGAAATCATGAATTTCGTGGCAACCTGGATGGAACTAGAATCTATAATACTGAGTGATCTCTCACAGAAACAAAAAACTGAGTATCACATGTTCTCACTCATATAGTAGACCTTGATCATCCAACGTATTACCATAAGAAAATGACTGACAGTGGTGGGAAACTATGGGGGGCGGAGGGGTAGGGAGATGGGATTAATGATAGTAAATATCTGTCTGGGGATGAGGAGACACCTCTTATCAACAAGGGTGCCTGAACGAAGCATATGTGTATACCTAACCCTTAACTGTACCCCACAATATCATAATAGAAAACATTGAAAAAAAAAATAAAATGCTTCTTCTAAGTGAAAAGGTAAAATTATTGACTTAGGTAAAAAAAAAAACAAAAACCTATATAGGTATGTTTTGGTGCTGTCTGTGGTTTCAAGCATTCTCTGTGGGTTCTAGGACATATTCCCCACAGATTAAGAGGGGATTATTATAATTTCAAATCATTCAAGTCATTTAGCAGCATTCCTCATTTCCTGTGCTTTATTAAGTTTTGTCACTTTGGCAGTGAGCAACCTGTATTAACTACCAGCATCTGGTCAGTACATAAATGTATGAATTTAGTCTGGGACAATAACACAGGCAGAGTTGGGGCCTGGGTTGAGCTGAAGAGATTATGGCTCCTCTATCAGAAGCCCAATTCAATCTGTATTTAAGACTTTGTCACCCTAAGGAAGTGCATCTGTGCATGTGCTGGACCTTGCTGACGAATGACTAGCCAGCAGCTCCTACAGTGAGTACTTGATATGCTGCGATTTCAACTCCAGGACATTTCTATTCCAGTGACCTGAACATTTTAAACCATGATTTATAGTTGCCTGACTACAAACTTAAATAGGAAGAAATGCTATAATTTATATAGAAAAGTCATTAATGTAAAAAAATCAATTGTTCTACAATTGCTTTAGATAAAAATCCCATAAATTTATACAATCCATATGAACTAGGTTTGACATAAGAAAGGTGATTTAACAGAAAATAGCTCAGACAGTAGCACAACTCATAACTCATCACCATTTCTCTGGAGCGAATTATCTATTTTTGCTTATTCAACAAAGTTATGAAAGCTATGCATGTGCATCAGTGACAATGAGAATTGACTGGTACCTGGATTTCTGTCTAAAGTCTTATCATTCAAGGTGTCATTCATTTCAACAGTGACCATAGGATGCTTCCCAAAGTTGTGTAATACTATGTATATGTAGTATACACCAAGTGCCAAGTTCTCTCCAAGGAAATCTTGACTCCTTAGTACTTTCACAGACTTGGAAAGAAGAAAAATATCATTCTATTTAATTGTACAAATGAGGAAATATAAAGAAAGGGAGGATAAGGTAGTTCTCCAGAATCGCTCAATGAACACACATTAGAAGGGTGGACTTGGGTCTCCCGGTTCCTCCTTGAATCATCCATTTCTGAAATTTTTGTGTAAGAAAAAATTTGTAGCATAAACAAAATAAAAGGAAAAGAGAGTGACATATTTTCTTAAATGTAGAAAAAGATATATTATGCAAACATTAATGGAAAAAAACAGGAGTGGCGAGAGACCCACTTCACCCTTCATGTGCTCTTACTTCCTGTGCTATTCTCAGCCACCATGTAGATGATCTTTTCATCTAGCTTGGGCTCTGACACCCCCACAAGATCACAGCTTCACCAGGCATCCTCTTTACTCACTTAGACCTTGACTCCTTGTGCTAAGTCCTCCCTTGTGTGGACGTCCTCTTCAACCTTAACTGAGGCCCATACAGGCTCCCTTCTAGAGGGACATTCTCCTTGATCTCTTGGACTTTGACTCCTTATGCCAGATCATTCTTCTCAAGGATGTCCTTCTCATCTTACTCTGACTCTGGCCACCTGCTTCTAGCTGCTGCAGCTGCCTCTCCCCAAGCCCTACTGTAGACACCTACCTTTTGTACCCCATGTGATAGTTTTAGGATATAATTGCTTAGAAAAGGAGAGGAAGAGAGAAGATTAAAAAGAAGGGGAGGAGGAAAAGAAAAAGAAAACTAAAATACAATTTTTAAAATACTAGTTCACATATTGTGAATGTCAGTATTTTATCTGCCAGCTGCAGTTGTATAGGAGTGTGGTTTTTGACTCAGGGCTTATCAAACATTTGTTCAAATGTTTTGGTCTCAGATTCAGCACTGGGAAAGCTAAAGACTAAATGCATACTTCACTTTAATTTTTGGTATCTTAACTTGTTTGTGAATAATGATTCTGTAATTATGTTAGATCATGTTTAATCAGCATAAAAATACTAGCCACAGGAATATACCATCTGGATTTTTGTTAAAATCTTATAGGTTAATAGTTTAATAGTACAATACCTTTGAGTATAGATAAGAATTCTTTCTGTAACTTAAAAGAAAATTCCCCTAATGTGTTTTATATGCCAAAACTGTATAAGTTGAGTGTATACAAACGTGTATGATTTCCACAATTAATGATGAATATGAAAGTTGATAATTTATATATAAATATTACTGGGAATTTCAAAATAAATGGGACATGATTTGACAATTATTATTAATATTATGTAGCATAGTGCTAAAATACTTGAAAGACTTTAAATCCTTTTTGAGCTTTATATTTACATATCTTAATATATCCATGAGTAATAATTTAAGCTGTAATGATGGAGATTATATTATTATCCCTGTTCTTATCTTTGTGCTAACATTTATGACATTAAACAGAATAACTTTAGCTACAACTTGAGAATTATATTTAAAGTTTGGCTACTTAACTCCACTTAGGCCTAAAACATGGGGAGAGAAAAATGTCCAATGTGAATATACTTCAGATCATAGAAAAAGAATGTAAACTTTTGACCCCTTAAAATTGCATAAGAAAGGAAAATTTCAGTCAAGTACAATTAGTCCCCCAGATAATCAAATATTGATCAAAACATAATAAAGCATACACAGAGTTTAGAGATTTAAGAAAATAAAAGTATTCCAGGAAAGCAAGTTATCCTGCAAATACTAATTTTTTTCCATAGCACTTAGGTGAAAGTAAGTACCTATCAGTACTACTTGTACCACAAATTCTAGTTAGATACTGCAGAAACAATCTCATAATTGAAACTATTGAGAAATTTTTATCTCTGTACTAGCTACACTGCAAAATTTAAAATCAACTTCTGTTTAAAAATTGCATTTTTTAAGCCTAACATCTAGGATCTACAAGAAACTCAAACATGCCGAAAGGAAAAAAACAAACAACCCCATTCAAAAGTGGGCAAAAGACAAGAATAGAAACTTCTCAAAAGAAGATATATGGGCAGCCAACAGACACATGAAAAAGTGCACTGCCTCACTTATCATCAGAGAAATGCAAATCAAAACCACATTGAGATACCACCTAACCCCAGTAAGAGTAGCAATCATTAATGAAACAAACAACAACAGATGCTGGCGAGGATGCAAAGAAAAAGGTACGCTTCTATATCGTTGGTGGGAAAATGCAAACTAGTGCAACCTCTCTGGAAAACAGTGTGGCAACTTCTGAAAAAACTAGAAATTGACCTTCCATATGGCCCAGCAATACCCCTACTGGGAATAGAGCCTGAGGAACTCAAATCATTTTACCAAAAAGATACCTGCACATGCATGTTTATGGCAGCACTATTCTCAACAGCAAAAGCATGAAACCACTCATGCTGTCCATGGAAACTGGATTGGATAAAAAAAAATGTGGAATGTATGCACAATGGAATATTACGTAGTCATAAAGAAGGACAAACATATGGACTTTGCAGCAACTTGGACGGATTTAGAGTCTATCATACGCAGTGATCTATCACAGAAACAAAGAACAGAGTACCATATATTCTCATTCATAAGCAGATCTTGAACAATTATCATAGTACTATAAGAAAGGGACTGGCAGTAGTGGGAAACTGCCAGTGCCGGGGGCGGGGGGAGGGGGATTGGCAGTTAAGCAAAACTGTCAGGGGAGGGAGAGGCACACCTCATCAACAAGGGTACCTGCATACTGAACATTTGTATACCCAATCCTGAGTTGTACCCCACATCTTTAAAGTAAAAAAAAATTTTAAAGGGATTGCTCTAGTATTAAGAGGAATTAAGAAACAGCACACAGACAAAATATGTGGTCTTGAATAGGATCTTGACTGTAAAGAATATTTTTCCAAAATTGGTAAATTTGAAGACAGACTATTAGATAACAGTAGAAAAGTATTATTAACTATTTAGATATTATAGTATTAGTTGACTCCTTACTTTTTTTTAGTTTTAAGAGTTGTATAATGCAATATTTGGGGATTGAATGTCAAGATATATGTTTTTACTTTAAAGCGGTCCATTATTAAAAGGTAAAATATAGTAAGAAAAAATTGGGAAATAGGCTTCTGGTGAGTGATTTCATACTGAGCACTTGATTTTCACGATTACTGACATTAAGTAGGAGATGTCTATTCTATCATACCCTAATAAATATGTTTCATTGGGCCCATGAACAGAAGGTGAGCACTTTAAATGGAGTTTACAGTGATGGTATGGGATTATGATGCTCCATCCATATTCTAAGCTCTGACTTCTATATGTCAAAATAAATGCCTTTATAGCCGATTTTTATCATCTTTTTTCTCATATATATATATATGTAGAAGAAGAGAGACATCCATTAAAAACCTCTGTACTCTCTTTCACTCATTTTAGCTGGTATTTTATGCCTGTTATTACAAAGAATGTCTTTGCCATTCTTTCCATCTAGATCCATTCTCTCACATGATAAGTACATCAGAACAAAACCCTTTTGTCTCACTCCATTCGTAGAGGCAACATGAGTGAATGAATATAATCATTCATTTACTCAACAAATATTACTGAATGCTGATTATGCTGATTTTTAACTTTCCATGCATTACAATTATATGTGATGTTTTTAAGATCTAGAAATTCCTGAAACTCACCATTGGAAATTTTAACTTATTAAGGCTGTTGTGGGACTTAGACAACTTTATTAAAACAAAAACAAACAAACAATTTTCAAAGATGTTTTTCATTCCCTACTGTGTTTTAGATCCACTGGCCTAGTGTGTGCCACTCTTTATGCTAGGCACTAAAAACAATAGCTCTGGATAAGACATAAGATGTATGTCTTGTGGCCATTGAGTTTCTACATTTATTCCCTTATTCATGATTTATTTGTATGATTTTATATACTGTCTTAGTCTGCTTGGAATGCTATAACAGAAAGCCATAGATTGGGTGGTATACAAACAACAGTTATTCTTCACAGTTCTAGAGTCTGGGAAGCCCAAGATCAAGGTGTCTATAGATTTGGTGTTTGGTGAGGACCCATTTCCTGGTTCATAGACTGCCTTCTTCTCTCGAAGTCCTTACATGGCAGAATGGATGAGGGACCTCTCTGGGGTCTCCTTTTTAAAAGAACTAAACCCATTCATGAGGGCTTTACCCTCATGTACTAATCATCTACCAAATGTTCCACCTTATATTACCATCACATTGTGGATTAGGATTTACACATATGAATTTTGGGAGACACATTCAGTTCAGAGCATTCTACTGCTAATTGTCCCAAATTCATGTTCTTCTCATATGCAAAATATATTCATTTCATCCCAAGAGCCCCAAAGTCTTAACTTATTCCATAATCAACTCTAAAGTGTAAAATTCAAAGTCTCATTTAAATATCATTTAAATTCATTATGAGTGAGACTCAAGATATGATTAATCCTGAGGCAAATTGTTCTCCAGCTGTGAGCCTGAGAAACCAAGCAAGTTATCTGTTTCCAAAATACAATGCTGGGATAGGCATAGAATAGACATTTCCATTACAGAAGGTAAAAACAGAAACAAAGAAAAGCATAATGGATCTCAGGTAATTTCAAACTACCAGGCAAATTCCATATCTTTTTTTTTTTTTTTTTTTTGTTTTCGAGTCTCACTCCGTCGCCCAGGCTGAAATGCAGTGGCATGCTCATGGCCACTCCAGTGTCAAACTGCTGGGTTCCAGTGATTCTTCCAACTCAGCTTTCCAAGCAGCTGGAACTACAGACACATGCTATCAGCAAATTCCATATCTTAAGGCTTGAGAATAATCCTCTTTGGTTAGATGTTTTGCCCTCCAAATCCACTGGGGTGGAGCCCTCACTTTTCAGACCAACTGAAGCAGTGGTCCTGCCCCCACAGCTCTCATTTTGAGAAAATGACAGATTTCATTTTGTGTAAATTGAGTGTAAATATGTAGCATCCAAGCAGATGTGCCTTGTTGGTATCTGTTATACACTGAATGTTTATTTCTCCCAAAATTCATATGAATGAACATGGCTATATCTCAATAAAACTTTATTTGTGGACATGAAAATTTCAATTGTATTTAATTTTTATGTATCACTAAGTATTGTTTTTCTTTTAATTTTTGCTCAACAATTTGAAAATGTAAAAACTAATTTTGGTTTTTTGGCTATATAAAAACAAATGGTGGGTCAGATATGGCTATATGTCATGGTTTACAATCCCTATCCTAGATGAAGTATCTTATAGCTACTACACAAGTAAAAAGATGGAGAGTCAAGGACATATATTAGAACTATTAAGAGGTTGAAATCAGCAAGAATTAGAATTGACAGAATGAGAGAAATATTAGAAAGAAAAGAAACTGGAAGAACTCCTAGTTTCTGCCTTGAGCAACTGAATGGATGATTTTATCATTTACTGATACAAGGAATACAACAGAGTGCATAGGTTTACAAGGAATGTTATAACTTAGGTGTTTTGAGGTTAGTTATCTCTTTAATCATATCCCCACTGACTTATTTTCTTTAAATTCCTGTCATTCTTTCTACTAGCCAACTAGATAAACTTTATCTATTAAGGTCACACTCAAGGTCCCAGCTCCTCTAGAAAACCTTTTCTTGCTATTGCTAACACTGACTTCTTAGGATCAAGAATAGTGTTAACAGCAAGAGTATTGGACTTAGTATCAAAGGATTTGGCTTTGATTATGGCCTTTTCCATTTACTGCTGTGTGATAATAGGCTTATTTAACCCTTTTAAGCATCAGTTTCCTCATCCGTGAATAGAGGTAATAATAACTACTTGAGGCTATTTTTTAAAGGCCACAAAATGCTTGACACTCTTCTTACTAAGAGATAGGATCTGTCTCTCTTTTTTGAATCTGGATAACCTTGTATCTCCTTCACCCAATCGAGTACAGCAAAAAGGGATGCTATGTGACATCCAAGACTAAGTCAAAAGACCATACAGTTTCCATATGTTCCATTAGTTTACTTGAGTTTGAGCCCTGAGCTTTTCTGTTAGAAGATTAACTACTTAGGCCACTATGCTGTGATGAAAAGCAAGCTACATGGAAAGGCACATGTAGTCCGTCTAATTGACAGTCCCAGCTGAGATCCCAGTCATTAGCCAACATCAAACTGCTAGCCATAATTTGTGAGCCATCTGAGACATCCAACCAAATTGAAGTTCTTAAGACTGAAGTCCCAGACAACATGTAATAGCAATTGTATAAGAGACACCATAAGGAATGAAAAATGCCTAGCCAAACTGTCCAAACTCCTAACCCACAGAATTTTAAAGTATAATAAAATGGTTTTTTATGCTAAGATGTGAAGTGGTTTATTACTCAGCAAAATAACTGGACCACAACCTCTAAGGATTATTGTGAATAAAAATTAGATAATTACACAAAAGGAGTTTGTTAGTTCTTAAGTATTGTGGATGTCTAAGGCATTCTTTTTATATCTACTGCACTTATTGTTATTAACATAGGTCACATATCAGTTGGTCGTGATCTATTTTATACATATTGGTTTGTCTTCTTAAATAGATTGTGAATTCATAATGCCAAGGTCTAGGTCTTATAATACCTTTGAATCATCTGCAGCCATTAGACTAGAGCTCGGTACAAAATCAATAAAACCTCTAAGAAAGATTCTTGCACTTACATGTAATGTTGAAAGAGTTCACTAAAATTTGTTTGATGTATTTCCAAAGTCTCCATTTAAGCTTAAATAATTCCACTGTCCAAATTCTGTTCACAGATATTTACTCATATAACATTCTCTGTTTGTTGCTAAGGCTGGTTCAATTATTCTATTCACTAACCCTTACTCTAACTGATAAAAAAATAAATTTAACCCGGTGGCCTATCTCAATCATTTGCTTTTTTTAAACAAAAAGTTATACCTCAGCACATAAGCTGCCTGAAAAGCTAATTCCTTTTGCCATTGTTCTTTTTAGGTTTTCTAATTAAGTTTCCAAAACTAGTGCAATATAAAATAATCGGTGAAAGCCAAAAAAAAGGTCATTAAGATTTTTAATTCTTCTTTTAACGTTCGTTCTTAAACTTTTCACCTCATGGACTCTCATTTTCACCCTCGGTTTTTCTTTATCCTCTCTTTGGGACTTTAAACTCCAGCAGTGATTTACTAAACTTTTATTTCTGCATGAACCAGATGAAAAACGGCAAATAAGTGCAAACCACTGCAAAATATTGAGTTGGAGAAAAATATTAATTCCATTGGAAGCTTGACTGCATCCACACTAGACTCATGCTATTTAATTTCAAATAGGTCTTTCCTGATGCTCAGGAATCCTTCATCCTTTTCCTTATCTCATGTTGACTTCCTATCACATTCCTCACAGCTGTTCAAATCTCTCTCTGCTCTCCTCCCAGGCAACTAGAAGGAGCTGACATTGCGGCTTACTTCACTTAAATGAAAGCTATCCATAGTGTTGAGGCTCAGAAACCAGTACCCCAAAATATGGCTCTTGGACATGCTGAACTAAAGAAGAGGCCTCAAGGACTCTCTGACCTTCCCTACCCCTGTCTCTCAATCTTCTGTCTTTCCCAAAGCACAAGATGCTGTCCTCTAAAGCTCCCTTGTCTGCCTAAAGTCTGGATGGTCAAAGAAGAAAGCAATGAGCTCTGGGCTCTTCCCTGAGTTTTCATTAACTGAACAAATATTGCAGGGAGACTGCAGTCTGACAACACACCTGGACAGACTTTTATCACAAATCATTGCCTGTTTATAGGCCCAAGAAACTTTGTCACAGGCCACTATGTGTTCTTTAAACCCAATGAATTCCCCTAAAAATCATTTACTGCCCTCCTAAAATCATCTGTACATCCCCATCTCTCTTTCCCCTATGAAGAAAGGTGTATAATCATCTGCACCCCATTTTGTGGTGGGGTAATCAATGTGATTCTCAATGCCCGTGCACATTAATAACTCTGTATGCCATTTTTCCTATTTATCCACCTTTAGTGAGTTGATTTTTCAGTGATCCTTCAGAAGGTGAAAGGAAAGTCTTTCCTTGGCCCCTATAAGAGCAAGCTCCTTCATCTTCTTGCTTTAATTCATAATCTCCCTATATGCTCACTTACCTTTTTAATTCTTCCTATTACAAAGCAAGAGCAGTTCTTCCATTCTAAGCCTGATATCTCATTTGTGACCTGAAAGATTGTCATTACTTCCTCTATGAACATTCTCTATCCGTAATCCCTCTTTTTCTGTCATTTTCAGTCTCTAGTCATTAAATGCTTTTTTTCCTCTTTGGCCTAAAATCATGCTAAGATCTCCTGATCCTTCAATAACCATCTTAACTTTTCTAAAACTCTGAATTACCATTCGGTTTTTCCATTAAACAAAAGTATGTAAGAGATCCATCAGAAGAATCAGACATGACCCTATACTTTTAAACCAGCCTAATCCATCCAGGCTTGGGTCCCATATTGGTGTACAAACAATAATAAAGGAGAGCCAAATGCTTTTCAGTAAGAGTGTGGGTTTTCCCATAATTCCCAATTTTCCCTGTTCAACTCTACCTCTGCCTGGCTTTTAACCTATGCCTTTGCCTCCCATTTTAAGTTCTATGCATGTCCTATGGAATGAATGATTTTTATGGCACCTCTGGTTATCTCTAAGAAACCTCTCTGACTCTTCTCATCTTTTTTTGTGTGTGTGCAGTAGTATGCTGCAAACTAACTCCAAGTACCAGGTTCTTTGGCAAGCTTCCTTTGGAGAAATTGTTCTGACGCAAACCAGACAAAATTGTGTTTCTTAGCCACCTGACCTAAAAGAAGAAGGTCTCTAAAGCACAAGCTATGTCATTCTGACCTATGTAATACTATGACTACTAGTAGCTAATAGTTATTTAATACCAGCAGTCAGACACCATTCTAAGCCCATTACAGGTACTGCTTCACTTAATCCACCGAACAACCCTTTAAGGTAGGTACTATTCTTATCTCAATTTTACAAAAGAGGAAACAAAGTCACTGAATTATTAAGGCCCTTACTTAAGGTCATGCATGCGGGTTAATGAAAGAAAGGAGATTCTAAACAGCCAACTTGTCTTCAGAAATGATGCTATTCAGGCAAACTTTTTTCTAATGAGTTTGTACATAGTTTAAAGAAAAGCTCTTAACTACTTCAATCATCATTTAATATGCTCTTTTCAAAACTGTAGAACACCTCTTTGGAACCTCATGTTGAAAAAAGAAAATGGCTAATAATCAAGTCAAGATCTAACCGGGTTGCCTCTTCTACTGATTGAATTTCATAATCAATAGTCTCAAGTGATGCCAACATATCGAAGCACACCAACCAGAAGCGAAGTCACAGGCACCATGATATTAAATATATGATGTAAGTATTTTAACTCTCAAGAACAACAGTTTGAGAATAATCACTAATTTTTAAATTTGACAAACTTCATCCATAAATTAGATTAATTTAAATAACTATGCAAATCACTAATGTCTTCCTCTAGAACTTTTTATTTAATGTGCTAATTAGTCCCTGATATAAGTGGACATAACATAGCTACTGATTGAAAGAGCACTTCTGAAATTAGCCGGGCGTGGTAGCGCGCGCCTATAATTCCGGCTACTCGGAAGGCTGAGGCGGAAGGATCGCCGGAGCCCAGCGGGTCGAGGCTGCGGTGGCCGGGAGCGGCCACTGCACTCCAGTCTGGGCGATCGAGTGAAACTTCAACTCAAAAAAAAAAAAAAAAAGAAAGAGCACTT
>CAUYQG010062456.1:0-11896 GCA_963574415.1 Tarsius wallacei | reverse complement strand
CCATTTTCTTGTGGTAATACGTTGGATGATCAAGGTCTACTATATGAGTGAGAACATGTGATACTCAGTTTTTTGTTTCGGTGAGAGGTCACTCAGTATTATAGACTCTAGTTCCATTCAGGTTGCTGCGAAATTCATGATTTCATTCTTTTTTATGGCTGTGTAGTATTTCATTGTGTATATACCACATTTTTTAATCCAGTCCTCTTTTGATGGACAGCATGGTTGTGTCCAGGTTCTTGCTATTGTGAACAATGCTGCGATAAACATACGAGTGCGAGTATCTTTTTTATAAAGTGATTTGAGTTCTTCAGGGTATATTCCCAGTAGGGAGATCGCGGGGTCATATGGGAGGTTGGTGTTTAGAGCTTTTAAGAATCGCCACACTGCTTTCCACAGAGGTTGCACTAGTTTACACTCCCACCAACAGTGTAGAAGTGTTCCCTTTTCACCACACCCTCTCCAGCAACTGTTATTTTTTGAGTTATTGATAATTGCCATTCTGACTGGAGTTAGGTGATATCTCAGAGTGGTTTTGATTTGCATCTCCCTGATGATTAGTGGGGTTGAACATTTCTTCATGTGTCTGTTGGCTGCTCGGATGTCTTCCTTTGAGAAGTGTCTGTTCATACCTTTTGCCCATTTTATAATGGGGTTATTTGTTTTGTTCTTTTCCGCATGTTTGAGTTCCTCATAGATCCAAGATGTTAAGCCTTTGTCAAACCTGGAGTTGGCAAATACTTTTTCCCAATCTGTAGGCTGTCTCCCTGCTCTCTTGATGGTTTATTTGGCTTTGCAGAAGCTTGTTAGTTTAATGAGGTCCCACTTGTCTCTCTTATCTCTTATGGCCTGTGCATTTCGGGTTTTGTTCAGGAATTGGATGCCAATTCCAATTTCCATAAGGGTGTGTTCTGCATTTTCTAAGGTTCTTATGGTTTGAGGTTTTACAGTTAGGTCTCTGATCCATTTAGAGTTAATTTTTGTGTATGGGGATAGATAGGGGTCTTGTTTGAGTCTTCTGCATGTGGTCAGCCAGTTTTCCCAGCACCTTTTACCTAGTAGGTTCTCCTCTCCCTACTGGTTGCTGGTGGAGGCTTTGTCGAAGATGAGTTGGTTGAGAAATTGAAGTTTTGCTTCCGGAATCTGTATCTTGTTCCAGGCCTCTAAGATTTTTGACCCCTGTGCACATTCCCTGTCCTTGAGTACAAGTGAAGCCTGTCAGTATGATGAATTTTATTCCCATAATTAGGTTATATTAGAAAGTGAAGGTGAAAAGATTTTGTAGACACCATCAATTATTAGTCAACTGATTTTAAGTTAAGCAAAAGTGACATTTTCTAGGTAGGCCTGACCTAATCAAATGTGCCTTTTAAAAGAGGAGGTAGAAGTCACAGAGATTTTTTCCTGCTGGCCTTAAAGAAAGCCATTTTGTGAGGGGGTCTATGTGGTAATGGCTGGCTGGTAGCCTTTATTTGCTGAGAACAGTTCCTGTCTAACACCTTGATTGCATCCTGAGAGTATCTGAGCAGAGGACATAGTTAAGTTATGCCCAGACTCTTGACACATAAAAACTGTAAGAAAAAAAAAAAAAGTGTTGTGTTTAGCTGCTAAGTCTGTGGTAAACTTTTATGCAGTTATAGTTAATTGATACAATTAAGTACTTACTATGCACAGAGCAAACAGGTTTAAGCACAACATGGTAAAGGAATTTTTCTCTTATTGCCTAGCAAGGCTAATTGAATTCCCAGGATGCAGCACCCATGTTTGGGGATATAGAGAACAACACAGCATCTACCAAAATAGAGAGCAGACGTGACAGTGAGATCAACCTTGTCCTGCATATTTCCATATAAATTAGTAAAGTTATTCTCTCGGAACATTGGTATTTATCTTGTCTGCTTAGCTACTACTATAGAGAACAACTGAAAAGTGTTTAACAGTGACCTGTCTTGATGGATAGACAGCAAAAGAGTAGGTGTTAGTTTTACTCCCAGGATGGTCATGACCTGAGAAAATAAATAAGGGTCACAGTAGATGACAGCAGCTGTGAAAAAGTAGAACAGTGTAAAAATGAGGCCATAGAATAGTGGTTCTAAGACTTACATATCCATTTCCTAATAACTTCTGAAAGCATAGTTTCCTCAGTTCCAAACAAGCTCAGAAAGCCTAAGAAGGTCTCAAATGATATACAGGAACCAGCATTTTTAACAAGAATATCAGGTGATTCTGATGGTGGGAATGGGGGGAGAAGGAGAAGGGGCATGTCTGCAGATCACAGTAGTGTCAGCAGCAGTCTGTAAGAGCTGCAGGTCTCATTTCTCATTCATTGGTGAAGATCTATCAATATAGCATGTATCCAGGTTCCACCACCAGAGACCCTGATTATTTCTATATGACTGGGGTGAGGCCTATATCTGTCTCTAAATAACTCAGGTGATTCTGAGTGATTCTGATGTATACCAAATGTTAAGCACCATTGTTCTTTTGTAATGAAATAGAAGTGACCTGAGAAAGGATACAAGCCTGAAGCATTTTGAAAAGGTGGCACATGTGAATTCAACTTTGAGCAAATGAATTTTTTTTCTATGCCTGAGTAAATTTTACCTGGAAGATATATATAAAAACATTGCTCTTTCTTGCATTTTAAGGGCCCTGTGTAGAACAAAATGTAAATAGGTATACAGTGTAAGATGTTATAGTAATATTTTAAAATTAAGTAGTATTATCAAAACTATTTTAAAGTGTGATTTTTATTTCTTTGTTGTTTCACATTTAAACAGTAATTTTATGCACATAGAATCATCATTTATATTCATCAACAAAAATAATTTGCTCACCATTTATATGATGGTTAGTTCTTCAACTATATAAACCTAAATAAAATGATTAATTGAAACAGTTATTCGTGTTCTTATGCTTTGTTTATATAGGTGGTAAGAATATAATATGTGCCTTGGATTTTTCAAGGAAGTATTGCAATGCTATCTGACAGGTCTGTATAAAAACTGTGTGTAGCAACTGTGGCACGAAAGACAAGGTGAATTCTAAGAGTGTGAGAATTAAAGGAAGTTTCCACAGAGGAAGTAAATGAGTATTAGCAAACGTGGAGCACAGAATAGCAAATACATGCCTGTAAGAAAGTATGAGAATTTCTATCAATTAGGATGCTTTTGGCTGCAAAGAACAAAAGTCACATATAAAAGTGTTTTAAACAATATGATAATGTTCATCTTTCATAACAAGATTGAAGACAGAGTCAGTACAGACTTAATTTGGTGACTTTAGAACATTATTAAGAAGCACATTTATTTATTTATTTATTTATTGAGAGATATGGGTTACAATCCAGGATTAGATATAAAAGTGGACGTCGTACACGAAAAGTTTGGACCTCCCTTTGGTTTACACTTGGTCTGGTTTGAGATCAGGTACTCTTATTTTTGTTGTGTCCCCCCACCCCCACCTCGGCAGTATCCTGCTACTGCCAATCCCTTTCTTATAGTATTATGATAAAAGTTTAGGGTCTGCTTATGAGTAAGAACATGCGGTGCACTGTTCTTTGTTTTTGTGATAGATCACTGAGTATTATTGGCCCTAAATCCATCTAAGTTGCTGCAAAGTCCATATGTTTGTCCTTCTTTATGACTGTGTAATATTCCTTTGTGTATATGTACCACATTTTTTTAATCCAGTCCAGTTTTGAAAGGCAGTATATTTGGTTCCATTTTTTTGCTATTGTGAATAGTATTGCAATAAACATGCGTGTGTAGTTACATTTTTTTGTAGAATAATTTGAGTTCCTCTGGGTATATTCCCAGTAGGGAATTGCTGAGTCATATGGAAGGTCAATTTCTACTTAATTTAGAAATGGTCATACTATTTTCCATAGAGGTTGAACTAGTTTGCATTCCCACCCTTAGTATAGAAGTGTTCCCTTTGCATCCTCGCCAGCTTCTTTTGTTGTTTGTTTTACTAACTATGGCCATTTTTACTGGGGTTAGGAGGTATCTCATTATGGTTTTGATTTGCATTTCTCTGAAGATTAGTGAGACTGACCACTTTTTCATGTGTCTGTTGTCTGCCAGTATATCTTCTTTTGAGAAATATCTGTTCAAGTCTTTTGCGCACTTTTTAATGAGACAGGTTTTTTTTGTTTTTTTTTTTTTTTCCTTTCAGTGCATTTGAGTTCCTTGTAGATTCTGGATGTTAGGCCTTTGTCAGATATATAGTTGGCAAATGTGTTTTTCCCATCAAAATGGTTTCTTTGGCTTGGCAGAAACTTTTCAGTTTAATGAGGTCCTACTTGTCTATCTTATCTCTTATGGCATGGACACCTGGGGTTTTGATCAGGAATTGGTTGTCTACTCCAATTTCTGTAAGTGTGTCTCTTGCATTTTCTAAGGCTCTTATAGTTTGAGGTTTTACATTTAGGTCTTTGATCCATTTAGAGTTGATTTTTGTGTATGGTGATAGATAGGAGTCATGTTTCAATCTTCTGCATGTGATCAGTCAGTTTTCCCAGCACCATTTACTGAACAGGTTTCCTCTCGCCAGTGGTTGTTGGTGGAGGCTTTGTTGAGATGAGTTGATTGAGAAATTGAGGTTTTGCTTGTGAATTATTTATCTTGTTCCTTTGGTCCATATGCCTGTTCTTGAACCGATACTAGGCAGTTTTGATTGTTGTAGACATAGTAAATTTTAAAGTCTGGAAGTGTGATACCACCCACTTTGTTTCTTTTACTAAGGATTGTTTGGCTATTCACAGTTATGTTTCCATATGAATTTCTGTTATTGTCATTTCCAGGTCTGAGAAGAATGAGGTTGGTTATTTAATGGGTATTTTGTTGAAACTGTATACTGCCTTTGGTAAGATGGATATCTTAACAGTGTTCATTCTTTCTATCTGTGAGCATGGAATACTTTTCCATTTGTTTGTGTCTTCTTGGATTCCTTTGAGGAGTGTTTTATAGTTTTCATTGTAAAGGTCTTTCACTTCTCTGGATAGGAGGATACTGAGGCACTTAATTTTTTTGTGGCTAATGTGAATGGGAGTATGCTTTTTATTTGGTTCTCTGCCTGTTTATTGTTGGTGTATACGAATGCGATTCTTTTTGCACGTTTATTTTGTACTTTGAGAATTTGCCGAAGTCCTTTATCAGTGCAAGGAGGTTTTTGATAGATTCTCTTGGATTTTCAAGATATAGGATCATATAAAGTATCATACCCTCCCCAAACATTATCTAACCTAAATAAATAGATTAATTGAAACAGATATTCACATTATCATGAATACACAATGGAAATTCTTGTCTTCCTACTGTGAGTGAGAAAGACTTTATTAGAATCCTTTGGAAGATTGTCCCTCAGACTCAAAGGCACACATGCTTATGCTAGAAGTAAATCTGTGACCAGGGAAGAAGAAGGAAGCATCATAATGGGCTTAGACCCATCAACATTCATCTCTGAGAACTGTAGAGGGAACCCAATGCTATATGAAGGAAGCCATAGAATCAGCTGTTTTGCAAAGAAGAATGGAATGCTGATTGCTGTTGGGGAAGCAAATACAGATTTCAGACAGTATTTAAGTGAATGGAGCTGTAAGCAGCAAGCACATTTTGGGAACTGAAATTAATTTAATGTAACTTTGTCACAGAGGTGGGGCATAGCGTGACAAGGCACAGACCATGAAGAGTATCATGTTTATTCTACAGATGACAGTGAACTAGAGATGACATGGTGAAACTTGGGCAAAGATGACTGTAACTTTGAAGGCAAGCAGACCAACAAAAGAATATTAAGAAGTTCAGGTGAGGGAGTATGAAAGACTGACTCAAGTACTGACAATGAATGTGTAGATAAGAATATTGGGTTCCAGAGATTCTTGAGAGATATAATTAATAGAATTCAGTCACCAATTACATGGTGGGATTGTGTGGTTGAGTCAAGACCAGCATGCATCAAGTACCATTCAGTTTCCTATATTTTACATTCTTATACATTAAAACTGTACAATAAGAGAGGTAAAAACAAAATGCTCCCATGTAGAACTGAAAAATGCTGACTTAATTAAGTGAGGTAGTTTCAGAGATGGTAATGGATAAATGCATTTCAAGTGTATGGCATAAATAAGTCACACATTTCTAAAATTTACCACATATGGCTACAATTTTAAGATATTCTTATAAAACTATTGTTAATTCCTTGTTGAACATCCTCATTTTAATGTCCTAGAAATATTTTACTTACTCTCCCCTAAAAAAAAAAACTCTGGTCCACTTGAAAACTTTTTTTAAAAAGTTTTAAAAATATGCATTCCAGTTAAAATTTTGGATGTCATTATTTTCTCTTTTTTTTCTTTTTTGAATGTTTATTCTAAGCCAATATGAGTGACCATGGCCCAGGGACAACACAGACCAAAGAAACCTTTAGTAAGTGGTCCTGAAGTGGTTGGCTTACAGTTTGGTTTTATGCAGTTCAAGGCAGCAGGAGTTACAGGCAAAGACATAAATCAATATATGGAAGGTATACATTGGTTCAATCCACAAAGGCAGGACATCTGTAAACACAGACTTATAAGTTATAGTTGGATTCAGTGATTCTCAACTTGGAGTCAGCAGAAAAGAATGCCTAAGTTAAGGATGCTTTGTCAGTCAGTCACAATAAAACAACCTGTTTAACAAGATTGAGGGACCACAGGCATGACTTAACCCTGGCATGGTCTCAGGTCTTGCTTATGATTTAGTATCCTACTGACACAAAGAATCTGTTTTGTCAGTCTTATGGTCTCGGTTTCAACATTAGTGCTGCTAAGTTGTCATGTCTAAACTCCAAAAAAGGAAGGGGTATAAGAAGGCGTGTCTGATTTTCCTTTCTGTTATGGCCAAGAACTCTTGAACAATTATTATAATACTATAAGAAATGGATTGGCAGTAGTGAGAAACTGCCAGGGGAGGAGGGGTAGGATTGGCAGCTGAGGGAAACTGCTAGGAGAGGGAGGGACACACCTCACCATCAAGGGTACCAGCATAAATAACGTTTGTATACCTAACTCTGAATTGTACCTCACATCTTTAAAATAAAAAAAGATGTCATTATTTTCAAGGTTGATTTGCATTAATAATAATTATTTTCTCAGAAAGCACTAAAGATTGAATCCCATTTTCTTTGTGATTAGTTGTTTTTACATTTTTTGCAGAAATAATGTGATAAGCAAGATCATTTGTGTTATTTATTGGGGGACCTATGGGGTCTTTAGAGAGTCTGGTCCCTGTTCTGGGAATAGCCTCACACTTGGAACTCAGCTGGCTCTGGCAAGGAATAATAAGGCTGTAATCTATGTCTTTGTTACCGAGCTTTCTCTGTGTAAAGCAAAGTGATCTGTTCAAGTATCAGACTCATGACCTTTGACTCACTGGCAACAAACTCTAACCAACTGGCCTAGCAGCTGAAAGCAGAATGGAAGAATTCCCCCATAAATGTCTGCTTGAGAGTTTGATCCAACAGAAAATACACTCTGGCCTCCAAAGCTGAAACACACTCCCTCTGAGAGATCAATTAAGTCACAATAACTGTCTTTTGTGAAAATTTGCCTTGCTCAATCTCAGAAATAAAAATCCCTTCCAGAGTTAAACAAGGCAGCTAAACAAGATCTACAAGTGGAATCAGGGCAATTAATCATCTGAAGCTGAGTTCTTTTAAGGTTCTTTAACTCACAACATTGCTATGTTCTTTTTGCCCTATTGAAGTGTTAAAGGGGAGAGCCCCATTTCATTAATGATTTGCTGAATCTTCTAAAAAGTTCAGTTACTATGTAAACATGGCAATTATTTAGATTACTAAAACAGATTTTCATATCAAATTCACTGATTTAGTAGTACTTGGAGATTAGTGAGAGTGGGTATTTTGCAGAGAAGTCAGACTTGGTTATCAACTCTTTGGTTTTAACATCCTTCTCTTCACTACTCATATACAACAGCACATTTATAAAAAAAGTTTTACCTAATTATTTCCTGAGACTTCATCTGTCTAAGAGATTAAACAGTAATATCTTAAACAATAGCTAAAATGGAGCAAAAGATACCATATTAAATAATGAAATGTAATTGTTTCTATATTATTGTTCTCTAAGTTTGTTAAAAATTGAATCCTAGAGACCAAGACAATAACTTAGTTGTTACCCCATAAGTTTGTTGTCACCATGTACAGCATTATGTATCAAATAGCTGTTCAACTTGCTAAGAAACTGAAGTGACAAAAGAGAACCCTTTATACCTTTATCTTTAAAAACATTTTGAAAGAATTTTTTTCTTTGAAATAGAGGTCTAAATTGTGTCAATTTATTAGCATCATCTGGTTTTGTATGTTCAATATTAATCACCTTGACTTTTTCTAACCCAGTTTACCCCATTTCCCTACCTTTGGATTAGGCTGTGTTTGATTATTAAGCTAATGGTGATAATACTACATGTGTTCATCTTAAATTTTACCACTCAATGTGCAGCAAAACATTCAGTGAATGAAACCATGGTTTTGCTGGCTTTTTGCTCTACAATAAGGGAAAACTTTTCTACTAGGACAATAAAAAAAGAAGCTTAGAAAGCCTGCATAAGTACATAACTTTAAAAAATACAGTTTCACATTTTACAATAACATAAATAAATAGTTTACAAATTAGAAAAATGTGCAAACATTATTTGGGATCTACAACATTGTTAACTTTGTATATTTGGTCTGTTTCGATAGCACTATTTTAAGGTTGTTCCTACTTTGCCAGCATTAGACTTTAGCCTAAAAAAAAATTTTTTTTAAATTCTCTTTTAAAAAAAATCTGATTCTGACTTTAGAATAACAGGTTTTGTATATAAACCCAGATGTTAAGGGGCACAGAATCTGTACTATTGCTTTAAAATCTATAAAATTTCCATATAATTTTAGGAAAACACATAGAAGAACAACAGACATATGTGATCATGGTTTGGTGTCAGAGTTTAAAGCCAGGCTCTGTCATTGATTCACTGAAGGAGATCACTTAAGCTCCCTGAACCTTGTTTCTCCATTTATAAGTGGAAAAGTAATCATTGATATAGAAGGATTTTAAATAAGATTATGTAAAAGGAAGTAGGAAAGATTTTAAATAAAATTATGTAAAAATCATCAGAATACTTGGCACCTGTTAACAAATGGTAATTATTTGTATGCACTATTCTATACAGGGATATTTTTAAAGCTATAACCTGTCCTGATCTAATGTTTAGGTAGCTGGATTTTCTAAGGGAAAGTTATGTGGTTGTTTAGTCTTTAAGTAGGACTGCAGATCTCGGAATTAGAAAAAGAAATATTATTTAGAACTGCATTTATATAAAAGCC
Source organism: Tarsius wallacei (assembly GCA_963574415.1). Classification (NCBI taxonomy): domain Eukaryota; kingdom Metazoa; phylum Chordata; class Mammalia; order Primates; family Tarsiidae; genus Tarsius; species Tarsius wallacei. Next base: position 2,530 of record CAUYQG010062456.1, on the reverse strand, counting down.
AAGAGGATCCGAAGAACTTAGGTTTGCTGAAAAAGACTTCTCAAATCCACTGTCTTCAAGTGCTGTTTCTAGGGAGCTAGAAATTCACAGAAAGCTTGAAGTTGCAGGTGACCACCATATTTTGAAAAGATGGCAGCCTTCTTGGAGAATAAGCTTTCAGTGTGGTTGTTAAAGGCTAAGAACAAAGGTGTTTGGAAATTCCCCAAGAAGGTTTTTAACCATATGTACAGTCAATACACATTAAAGCTGTGTATATATAAAGAAAGATATTTTTCTAAGAATCAAATCAAAATCAGTTAGTCAACTACACTTTCTCCTTGGAATGGGAACCTCATTTTATTGCAACAGGAGAACTTAGTATCAAAATTTATCTCATTTTTGGAAAGGAATTAGTTTTTGTTACTTGCTAGAACATAGCCTCATCTCACAAACATAATACTGAGTAAAATAAGCCAAACAAAAAATAATATATATTCTACTTGTACAACATTTATATAAGGTCTAGAACCAGTTACTAGTGGTCATCTTTGTGGGGAGGAATTTGTTGAGTGGGAGGATGAGATAGGAGCCTTATGGGGAGTGAAAGTGTAGTGGGTGTATACCTAAGTAAAAATTCATCCAGCTGGAGGCATAGGATCTGTACATTTTAGTTTGTGGATGTTATGATTCTAAACATTTTAAAGATAAATGTCAGTGTTTGGAGCGTCTTCTAAAATTTGATATGGTTTCTACTTTTTCTTTGTGGCTACAAAATAATTTCTTATCTCCATTATATTTTCCAAGCTTATAAATGTGATTATTTCTTCATGGAATCCCAAGAAAAATAATTGAGAAGCCTGAGAAAATGAACTCATAGGAGTATATGGACACCGATTTATTAGCGAGATATTTTCTTATGAAGGTAGATTTTATACCACTTTTTATTATCTATCCTGGACCTACAATTTTTTTTATCTAAAGGGATTCACTTATTGACAAGAATAGCTTATTCTGTGACCATGAAGATAGGTAGAAAAATATTGATATTTATATTTTACTCTAGAGCAGGAGTCCCCAATACCCAACCACAGACCCTACTGCATCCATGACCTGTTAGAAACCAGCTGCACTACAAGAGGTGACAAGCAGAGGTCCGCTTCATGTCAGATGAGCAGTGGCATTAGATTCATATAGAAGTGGGAACCCTATAATGAGCTGTACATGTAAGGGATCAAGGTTCCATGTTCCTTATGAGAATCTAATGCTTGATGAACTCTCCCCACCACTCTGTCCATGGAAAAACTGTCTTCCACAAAACCAGTCCCTGATCCCAAAAAAGTTGGGACCCACTGCTCTAGAGCAGTTCTGTCTATTAAAACTTTCACTGATGATAAGAAACATTCTATTTCCACGTTGACCAATATTGAAGCCACTAGCTGCATTTGGCTATTAAGTACTTGACATATAGATAGTATAACTAAAATACTTCATTTTAAATCATATTTAACTTTAGTTTAATTTAGATAGCCATATATGGCTGGCATCCATCATGTTAGGCAGAACTCTTCTAGAACTTAAAAAGTACTCGCAAGCCAGGTACAACACCACATATCACCTCACAACTGTAGTCCCAGCTTCTTAGGAGGCTGAGGGGAGAGAATCACTTGAACCTAAGAGTCTGAAGCCAGTCTTGACAACATACTGAGACTTTCATCTACTTAAAAAAAATACTTTTACATATTTTCTCATTTTTGACATAGATCACACCTGTTCATATAATTTCTTTTTTTTTTTTGAGTTGGAGTCTCACTTCCGTCACCCAGACTGACTGCAGTGGCCTTTCCCGGCCACCGCAGCCTTGACCTGCTGGGCTCCGGCGATCCTTCCGCCTCAGCCTTCCAAGTAGCTGGAACTACAGGCGCGGGCTACCACGCCCGGCTGATTTTTTTTTTTTTTTTTAATTGTGGAGATGAGGTCTCACCAAGTTGCCCAGGCGGATCTTGAACCCGCGGGCTCAGGCAATCCACTCACCTCAGCTTCCCAAGGTGCGGGATTACAGGCTGAGCCACCGAGCCCGGCTCATATAATTTCTATTTTGCAAATGTTGAAATTAAAACTAGAGGTGGCAAAGGGACAAGATCATACAGGCATTGAGTGGCATAACTGTAACTGTAATTTATTTTTCCATATACCTCACAATTTCTCAGGTTATCCATGGTCTATATGGTCTTCTTTCCTGTCACTGAGTTACCTTAATAATAAGAGTGCATTAAAAATAATCAAAACCCTATTCTTCCTTTATGGACTTTCATCATATTGCTCCTTTATCAGTGTCAGAAAACAGATTTCTGATATTTAACCTTCATTTATGAGGAGGACCCCAAAACAACTGGAATTTGTTTTTGGAGTGCGGGCCCTTATAGTATAAGCTTCCCCTGCTAGGTGCGTGTTCTAGGAAATCATCACATCAGAGTACCAGCTAGCATTGTTGTGAGAGGCTGTGAGAGGCTTCGTTGAGGTTTTTGTTTTGTTTTGTTTTGTTTTGTTTTGT
>CAUYQG010062454.1:0-30695 GCA_963574415.1 Tarsius wallacei | reverse complement strand
ACTCTGTTGCCCAGACTGGAGTGCAGTGGCCGCTCCCGGCCACCGCAGCCTTGACCTGCTGGGCTCCGGCGATCCTTCCGCCTCAGCCTTCCGAGTAGCTGGAACTACAGGCACACGCTACCACGCCCGGCTGATTTTTTGATTTATTGTAGAGACGAGGTCTCACCAAGTTGCTCAGGCAGGAATACAGGCTCCACCTTTTAAAGGGAATGTTAAAGAGTTTGTGAACATATTTAAAACCACCACAAAAGGATTGAACACCCTCCAATGGGTGTGCTCAGAACAGACCCAGGAGACAGCCAGGAGGTCAGGACCATAATGTTAAAAGCCCTCCCAACAGCACCTGAGGGGCCACTTCACCCCAGCCAGAGTCCTTGACTCCTGCCCCCATCGTCACACAACTCGAGTGCCCGGATCAGGGAAACCAGGTGCCCCAGGCAGTAGCTCCAAAACTCCTCTTGAGATGTAATTGCTGTTGCAACAGTATTAAGAGGTAGGGCTTCTCCGACGTAATCAGGCCACGAGGGGCTCTCCCTCATGAATGGGTTAAGTGCCATAACAAAAGCGCTGTCAGGAGTGGGCTTCTTCTCTTGCCTTTCTGTTTTCTTCCATGGGATGAAAGAAGATGCTTGCCAGATGCTGGTCCCTCAATCTTGGACTTCCCAGCCTCCAGAAAAATACATTTCCTTCCACTATAAATTACTCAGTCTTGGGGAGTCTGTTATAGCAACACAAAACAGAGGAAGACACTGCCTTTCACTGGCCCTCAGGACCACTTACCCTGTCTGCTGGCCTCATACAATTGGATTCAAGTGGACACCTGACCCAGCAGGGGACAATCTATTGGCTGACAGCCAGCCAATCAGATACTCTCTCTTAAGATTTTGGAACTAAGAGGCCCAGAGCCTGGGAGTCATCTGTGGCTAGGCCTGAAGCTGAGGTCGGGCAGCCAGGGCAGGCTGGGGCTTGGGGGAGGGCCTGGAGCAGCTATTTTAGGACTATGTGTTGATGAGCAAGCAGAGAAGACTGATCTGCAGAGCAAGGCAGGAAAATGGAGCAGAGAGAGCAGCAGGGACAAGGCCCAGTGTGGCCTCAGATGGAGGGGAGGCAGGCCGGAAAGGTAGTTCACTGGATTCTGGGCACCTCTCAACTCTCCTGAGGCCTGGCCATTCTTCTGGCCATGGGTCCCACAAGGCACTCCTGTGTCCTTCTGATTAATTCCCTGTTCCTTGCACTAGTCCGAGAAGGTTTCTGCTCTAGGCAGGCAGACACCCCCTAAGATCTGAAGGGGGCGGGGAGGCAGAGGGAACCATGACCTCTTCTCAACACCACCAGGGAGGGCCTTTAGGTAAACATGCTGCATTTGTTCACACTCTCTTTATGCCCAGGGAACTTAGAGGAACAAAACGTAGCCCTTAACTCCTGCACTGATGCTGATGTGTTCTTCAGTCTTCTCTGTGCCTTCTTACTCTCCCTGTGGCTGAAGCCCAGCAGCAACCAGGAAATAAAACTTCTGACACCAAGGCAGATAATGACCCTCCCCGAACCACCTCCCTCCCAGGCAGAGGTGAGCAGGAAAGACAGAGTTTACAAAAGGGCAGCCCTCTGTAGGCGGGCATCTGCAGCAACCCGGCAGCGATGCTAACAGCCAGCATGAGGGCAGGGAAGCATCGGGCTCCTCGCATGGTGCACAGCTGTGTCCTTTGGTCTTAAAGCAGCGAGAATTCCTACAACAGTCACCACACCCATCATCAAATGTGAGTTCAGTGGAACGGATTTCAGGATTATTCACTGATTCATTCCAGAAATATTCACCGAGCCTCTCTCTTCAGCAGGCACTGAGCTGGGTACACACTGGAAACCAATTCAGGGCCTGTGCTCAGGAGCTCACAGTCCAGCAGAGGCGAGGAGACTCGCACAACACTCATTAAAGGAGACCCAGAAAGGGGCTTCAGTAGCTCATGGGAGGGAAGGACAAGCCAGACACCTAGAGGAATGGGCAGGATTTCAGTGGGAGAGAAGGACACTCCAGACGAGGGAAGGAAGGAGGCAGCAGGCTGTGGTGGGGGAGAAACACTCAACAAGGACCCAGGAGGCCTGGCCCGAAGCTCTAGCTCTGTCATTAACACAGAGAGTGGAGTTTGCGCATGGCTTAATATGGTTCAATGGTCTCCCAAGCAGCTTGCCTGGGTCAAATGGCAACTGTCCCCAGACCAGGCCGGGGGTCCCCATCTGGTCAGACTTCCTCTCATCCCTCTTTCTGCGAACACGTTGTGCCATCCCCTCAGACAGGAGTCCCGGGGTGCCACCCCAGCATGCCCAGTAGCAGAAAGCCTGAAATACCTTGGCAAGGTCCTGGGAGGATGTCTCATTTTTCCAAACTGACCTTATTTCCAGGTTACTTGCATGGATTTTAAGACAAAGTGACACCAGTGGGCTGCTTTACCAGTCCAAAACCCACTTCTCAGCAAAGGGGACAATACACTTTGTGATTATGTTAATCTGCAGTCTCCCTGAAATGGTTTGACTTCAGCCTCCCATAGACTGTCTGCCTTAGAGAAACAGGCAGGATGACCCCCAGACCCATACCAGGAACAGAGAATAGCCCAGCATGAGAGGGTGCCTTGAAGGGAAATCGGACTAGAGTAATTTGTCATGGTCAGAGCATAGAGGGTCTTACATGTTGGGCCAAGGAGTTCAGTTTGGGAGTGGAGGAATAGCTGGTGGGAGCTGGGCCACTGACAGCAGTGGGTGTGGGAGGCAAGAGGGGGGTCTTAGCACTGGGCAGGGATCTGAACCAGGTGGAGGCAGTGAGACTGGAAACAAGTGAGGGGGCGGGAGAGACTATGCAGGAAGTGGAAACCATAGATGTTGGCCACTAACTGGAAGTGAGGAAGAGGAAGGAACATGGAAGCCTGGGAAAGTTTCCAGCTTTTCCTCCCCAGGAAACCACACACCTGAAGTCTAAAACACCATGAGTCTGTGTCTACCAAGCATAAAACACCCAGGAAACCCAGCACTCAGAAATGCCCCAATGCCAGCAGGCCCCAAATATTGGGGTAGCCATTCTTTCTTTTGTCCTGATGCTTGCAAAGGGCATGGGAGTAATGGGGCTCCTCTGCCCCCACCTTGGGGTGCCCCCAGGCCTCTCTGCAGGAAGGCGGCAAAGAGCTGAGAGGTCTGGCGAAGGGGAGACCAAGCCCCCTGCTCTCAGCAGAAGCCTCGCCAGTATTTTTAGCGCCACAATCAAGAGCAGGGCCCGCCTCTGGATCAGCTCAGGCTGCCGGGCCAGGCAGAGCTGTTAAAAATGGAACAGTGCACACTGCAATCAGTGGTGGCGGGCGAGGGGCACCCGGCAGGGCAGCAGCTGTGGCATCTGAAGCTCTTGGCCCTGAGTCAGGGGGGTAAAAGGGGGAGCAGTCTCCATAGAGCACAGGGCTCCCACAGCCTAGTGTCCCGTATCCCTGATGCCCTGGCCTGGTCTCCACCTCTGCCCTTTACGGGGTCAGAAATCCCACCCTTAGTAAGCCACACCCCACCCTTTCCCAAAAGGCCTCTGTGATGGCCAACTCTGGGAGCTTGGGTGCCTCGGGCGAAACGGCAAGGGAACCCAGGCCAATGCTATCAGGGCTGGAGCACTGAGGAGCCTGGAAATAGCAGGACATGGAGAGCTCCATCCTGCCTGCTGAAATGGGGCAACTGACTGTGGCTGTTCTGGCTGCCCCTACTTCCCTGTTCCAGTGGAAAGCAGAGCTGCCCTGAGAGCTCCTGCCAGGACCGTGTCCCTTCCAGGGCACAGAGGCACGGTAGGCAGCCCAGGACCGCAGCATGCTGAGACCCAGGAGGCCTGGGGTTTGAGCTATCTCTGCCACTCTGTGACAGCTCTGGGACCTCAAGTCACTTCTCTCTCTGGCTTCTATCACTTTATCTGTAAAAATGACAAGGCTGGAGCAGAGCTCAGACATGACAGATTCTCTGCCCCAGTAGCAAACTGAGTGCGGGATGATGGATACTCCGGGGGCCTGGTGGCACCCCCTCCCCTCCACCCCACAGCAGAGAACTCCCAGGAAGGAGCAGGGCTCAGGTCAGGCCTGCAAGTGGGACCACCCTGGGTGCCGTCTTCCAGAGCAGGCGCACCCGGACTCTCTCCGTAGAATGGGCTGACAGGGGTGATTTTGTCATCATTAACCTGCCCAACCAGAAGTTGGGAGGGCTTGTGGGGTGAGGAGAGGACAAGGGAATGGGTAGGGAACACAGGACACCAGGGGGAATCAAAGCAGAAGGGACTCTAAAGGCCGTGCTGTCCCACATTCTCATTTTATAAACAACAGAGCTATGTCCACTGGGCAGTTGGGGGCATCAGGTGACCCAGCCAGGCTGTGTCTGCTTGGAGGCACACATGGGACATCCAAAGAAGGTGGCCACATCAGCTTTTTTGATCCCTCCCCTGAAACCTAGGTTCCCCAAGTGCCCCTTTCATGAAGGCCTCTGGGGCCCAATTCACCCGAGCAGAGCCCTCAGCCTCACAGTCAGGCTGCCCGCAGGAAGCAGGGGGTTGCTGGTGTTTACTGAAATCATGTAAGAGCATAAATCTGTGTCAACCTGCCTCAGAATGGTGTTCAGCTGCCAGGCGTGCAGCCCTAGGGCAACTGCTCCACTGCTTGTCCCAGAACCTTTCTACTCCCCCAGAAGGACAGATTCAGGCCTGACCAGCTGGGCACCTCGTGTGAGGAGACGCCTTGAGAGGTCATTCCTTCCATCCCCCTTCCTCTCTCCCCTGGCCGCAACAATGCCAAAATCAGCATCTTCTTAAGGACTTGCTCTGGACAAATGTGCTCTGTATCGGGTCAGTCCTGCAGATGTTCAGCAGCTGGAAGAGTCCCCTGCCCAGCATGAGTAGGCCTCTGCTGCCTTCCCTGCCAAGGTGAAGCCGAGCCCATGATCCTGGAGCCAGTAGCAGGGGAAACACTCCAGCTTATGCCGTCTGTCTCTGGCTGCCCGGCCGGTGCCACATCCTTCCACTTGGAAGGCAGGGAAGGCACCGAGTTGGTACCTACACTCAGAGTGTATAGACTAGAGCACCCCAAGGCTGGCATATGGCAAAGCCACGTATGTTGCCGAGGTGTGGGTGGGCGGTACATCTCATGTTTCCTAAACACCTCTGAAGGCAGTATGTGAATCTGTCGTCTGACAGCCTCAGGCCGCAGCCTGCTGAAGTCTGAGCTATACACCTAATGCTGCAGATGGCTGGGCTGAGGGGAGGGGCCAAGAGGAGCATAGGAGGTCCTCACTGCTGCTGCTTCTCCACTGCCCAGCCTGAAAGATCCGGCCATGCCCACCCCCTGAAAGCAGCAAAGGCCTTGCTGGGCTTCCCCCACCTCCCATGCCTGGGCTGGCCTGCTGGGCAGTGGCAAGCTTGACCAGAGCCCTCTGAATCTGAGGAGGATGTCTGTTGAGAGCTCAAAGACCCCCAAAAGCTGCTGGCTGTGGAGGACCAAGAGAGGAACTGGATAGAACGGTAGAGGGTAAAAGAAGGACACTACATGGAGAGAGGCCACAAGATGAGGGTCTCTCTGGGAATAGCCCAGGGAACAGCACCTCCTCCAAGAGGAGGGAGGAGCCCCCACACTCCATGCCAGAGATGCACTCAGAGTGAAAGGAGGGAGGTCCCAAGAACAACAATAGGGAGCAGGATGGAGAGAACAGGAAATAGGAGGGTGGCTATACAGCTGCTCTCTTTTCTACAGCAACATTTAATCCCCAAACACTCTCTCTTCCTCTTGTTATGCCTGCTATAAACTGTTTGCCCTCCTCCAGTTCATATGTTGATACCTAATCCTCAAGGAGATGGTATTTGAAGGTGGGGCCTCTGAGAGGTGATCAGGTCATGAGGGTGGAGCCCTTATGTAGGGAATTAGTGGTCTGTTTGTGTGGCTGTCAAGGAATCCCTGAGGATGGATAACTTAGAAAGAAAAGAAATTCTTTTGGCTCACCATTCTGCTGCCTGGAAAGTTCTAGACTGGGCATCTGTGAGGGCCTCCGGCAAAGGGGAGCTCATGTGTGCAGGTTGCTTGGCAAGAGAGGAAGCAAGAGGGGGGAGGTGCCAGGCTCTTTAACAACTGGCTCCTGCTCCTTATGGAGGACATTAATCTAATCATCAGGATCTGCCCTGTGACCCAAGTACCTCCCATTGGGCCCGACCTCCAACACTGGGGATCAAGTTTCAACATGGGATTTGGAGGGACCCACACCCAAGCCCCAGCAGTGCCCTCATAAGAGAGGCTCAGAGAGCTGCCTTGTCCCTACTGCCATGCAAGGGAGCTGCGAGGAGATGCTGCCTATGCGCCAGGACACGGACCCTCATCAGACACCAGATCTGCCAGCAGCTTGGACTTCCCAGCCTCCAGGACTGTAAGAAATACATTTCTGTTGTTTATTCTCCACCCAGTTTATGGTATTTTGTTATAGCAGCCTGAACAGACTAAGACAATGCCCCACTCCCAAGAGGAAAGAATTACTATCTCTACAGATGAGAAAACTGAGGTTCAGAGAAGTTGAGTGACTTGGCCACCATCACACAGTAATTCTCAGACACAGATGGAAACGTCACTCCTAACTTGGCCATGAAACCATCAATACCTCATAGTCAGTTGGCTCACTGTGACTTCCCTGAGAACCCTGAAGAGAGACTGCTCATGACCCAGCTCACAGAGATCAGGGTAGGAAGTCAGATGTGTGTTAAGAGTTGTCCCCATTCTTCTATCCTTTCTCTGCAGTGAAATGTCCCAGGGAGTGCCCTTAAGGCACCAGCTCCCAATGTGAAGGGATCTTTCCAGCCTGTCAGACTCAGCTAGCAAGAGGGGATCCTGGGCCACTCCTGGGAGGGGTCCCCAAAACAATCTTTATCAATTTATAATCTCTAAAGAAGACTCACCCATGCAGTCCTCAACAGCACAGCCTGAATCACCTCCCCTCCATGAGGCTCAGTTTCTCCACCTGCAAAGTGAGAGCACTGAACTGTAAGATCCCTGGGGTCCAGCTCTGGTCCTATAATTCTAGAAAGGAAGAGACCCTCATCAGGGATGCCATGCCCTTGCCTCAGTCCCAGCTGCTCTCTTACTCCCTCCCTCGCAGTCTCTGGCTCCATCTTCCCAGGCAAGCATCTTGCAGCATCTTACCCTGTGAGGTCCTGCATCCCTTTTAGCATATTCTTCAAGGTTTTTCTCAGCCTTCCTCTTGGATCCCTACCAGTATCTTGTATCTCTGTCCTTCTCTGGTGGCATCACTCTAGCTGAGATCCTGTATAGGGGCATCCTTTATGGACTTGAGGGAGAGAGGAAGGGGACACATACTGCTCTAAAATACTGAGCAGTAACTAATAATCAAGTTGGCAGAGAGGATAAAGGTACCACTGGTATGGTGCAGGGACAGTGGGGGAGAAAAGCAGGCCTGCTCAGAGCCTCAAGGAGCCCCCTTCCTAGTGGTGGAGACAAGAGCCACCCAGAAAGCAAAGGGGAAGCTCAGATGCATCAAACCCAGAGACACGGCCCAGGAGCTGGGACAAGGGGAAGCAGACAAGCAGGCAGGCCATGTGATCACCTGCCCTAAACACCCAGCAGGGACAAGAACATTCCGGGGAACACCCTCTTGGAACAAGATCTGTAAGTGATGTCAAGATGCAAGGTTCCTGGCTTAGGCAAAGGAAAGGTTTAGACAGCCAGGGCCAAAGAGAAGGACTCCAAAAGCCAGATCCATTTGTCAGCATTGCACCATCCTGGAGGCTTCTTCCTGTCTGAGACCATGGACAACACAATGGGACAGCACAGTGTGGGCCCACTGGCCAGACTCTAAGATGTTCCTGAGCAGAAAAGATACTATCCATATGGCCAATATGAGGACCAGACCCCAAAAAGACTTGGAAGGTTGGAGCCGTGGGTTGCCACTTTTCTCTCCCAGATAGAAGGGAGAGGGACCGTTCTAAGAGCCAAAGTTTGACTGCCCAACTATGGGAAGAACCTATTTTTCAGCAGCGCCTGGAAAATAGACTCAGGGTCTGGTCACAAAGCAGCTTGAGGTGAAGGACATGATGAGGCCATTAATGTCTAAATGTGTGAGTGTCCTGGGCAGAGCCGCACTAGTAGAACAGCAGCCAGAAGGAGGGAGGTCAAGATCTCGTGCTCCTGAGGTTCTGTGCCCAGTTCTGGGACTCCCACGTACAGTGGTTGCTGACACCCAGGCACCTCCACAGGAGAACAATCTGAGCAGTTGGGGCAGGGGACTAAGGCATGTCCTGTGTTTAGTTTTACAAGCACATATCACACTATGTCCTCTGCACTCTTCCATGTCCCTAGCACAACAATCAACTCACTCTACCCTCATGATGTCCCTGTGAGGCAGACACCCCCATCAGCCCACTTGGGGGGCACAGGGTAAGAAAATGGGAGCACAGAGACCTGAGACAACTTGCTGGAGGTCCTCCTTCTGAGATGCTGTGCAGGGAGGAGTCAGACCCAGGAGATGTGGCTTCAGGGTGCATGCTCCTCACCCCTGTGCTCTGCTGCTGCTCTTGTAAGAAGAGGTACCCGAGGGATAGGGAGTCTTCAGTCTACAGAGGGGAGAGGTGGCGTGGCAAGTCATGGGTTCACCTCTCGCAATATGAAGATTCAGTTTTGAGTGGCCCAAGACAGCAGCCTGGGCATCAGGAAATGTGTAGAGAGGCCAAATTCAATGCTATTCAAGGAAGGATGGGTACAGCTCATTGTCCCCTCCACTCTATGCTGTTTTCAGGGCTCCCAGACTCTCCCACTGTCCAGCTCCCTCCTCTGTGTCCTAGGACACTTGTGCCAGTCCCCCAATTTTTCTAGAGATTTCTTTTGTATCTGTACTGTCTCCCCAACCAAAGTGTATATACTCCGAGACCAGAGGCTGCATTGAAGTCTCTTTAGAGCCTCCTATTGTCTGCCTCCACTCCAGGTACTGGATGGAGTCATGGACTCTCAAGGTGGAAAATTACTTCCTAAAGTTCTCCCGAACAACTTCTCACCCATGCAGGATCCTTCTTTGCATCAGTTTAGCTACAAGAGTATATTAGCCTTGGTCACCTCCGATAAGGGAAAGGTCAGTACCCTCAATACACCTATTTCATCAGTGGGTGCGCAGTTCCATAAGAATGAGAGCATCTTGATATTCTAGAACAGCTTGTGGTGGGGGTTAGGTAGGAGAGGAGGGAAGGTTGATGCAAATAGAATGTAGGGCCATATAGGCTAAAATCTTTTATGCAAAAGAAAATATAGCACCTTCTATTTGTGGGAAACCTGAGATAGCAGGTTGGAGCCTTCTGGTGTTATAGAGAGGAAGCAGAAATGATTCCCCCACCAGCGCCACCCACCCCGACAGGAGCAGGTGACAGAAGTAATGAGGACCAGTCCCAGCTGATGGGTACAGAATGCAGAACAGGTGGGATGGAGCAGGAGCCCAAGATTTTGTCTCTAGGGGCTTTCTAACCTGTTGACACCTCGCAGAGAGACCTGGGCTGACCCTTTATGACCCATGAACTCAGACGCAAGTTCTCAGCACCAAAACCTGCCTGAATGCACTGCCCGCCCTGCCTGGGGCTACTGGAGCCTCGTGAAGTGAGATGTGCTACAAATATCAAGCACACCATGGATTTAGAAAAGAATAGTGTAAAACATCTCAATAATGACTGTTCAGTATCGAACACATGTTGAGGTAGTACTCTTTTGGATACATTGTGTTAAATAAACTACATGATCAATTTTTTAGAAAACTGTTTTAAACTGTGGCATCCCCAATATGGAACTAAGACACACTTACATAGACTATGAGTGTTGAGAGACCATTAGTGTTGAGAGGTCCAGAGAGTGGGCACTTAGGAGAGAGAAAGCACACTCAGTGTATCGGGGGGTGGGGGGATGATGAGCCTTGAAGACAGGGTCAGAAATGGGCAAGGTCATGAGAGGGGGCATACATGGGGAGAAAGGTGCACTGGGGAGACTGGCCTGCGTGGGGAAGGAGGTTCCCAGTGAAGGCAGGAGAAAAAGAATCATCAGGTTCCGGAAGACATCTCCCAACAAGGGCCTATCCAAGGGGCTGGCTTTGCTCCCACCCAGCTCCAGGCCAGACTTCACTCTCTGTGACCTGTTTCCTCAACATTCAGTCCCCAGTTAATCATGAAGATTAATCCTGGGCCAGGTACTCTGTTCGGTGTGATGGCACAGCAGTGGAATCTCCTGGGTCCCTGTCCTCAAGGAGCTCAGTGGGATAGGCAGACAGGCAGAAGATTGCAGTCCTTCCCACACACACCCTGTCCCAGTCACTGCAGCCCTGGCAGCATGTCTGTGAGTGCTCACAAAGGAACAGCCCAACCCCATCCCTCCTCCTGTCTCCTGAGGAGTCCTAGCCAGTCAAGTCTTCTGAGAGTCTAGTCTCAAAAACCCCATCCACCTAGGAGCCTGGGGGCCAATACCTGGGTCTACTAGGAACTCGGAGCCCTGGCACCCGTGACTACCAGGCCTGCAGCCTCATGGGGGCACCAAAGGGCATGAAGGGCCTCCCGCCTTCTTGGGCTCAATCGCGAGCCCTGTCCGAGGTGCTGAATTCACTGAGCAGACTAGTTTCTCCAAAGGGAGGACTACCGCTTGACCCTACGACCCAACCAAACACTTCTCAAGAAAACAGGGCCCATGAACCCTAGCCCACATTCTCAGGGTTCCCAAACCTGTCTCCTCTGATCTGATTTCTCCTTCAATCAAACTCACTGAAGGACCAAGTGACAGAGGGCAGGACGACTGGGGCTGGGCTCAGCCCTCTTCCCCAGCCTCCCAACCTGACCAGGGAAAGCCAGACAGGCAGGAAAAAGCACTCTGGGCCCTTCTGAGTTGGGCCCCATCATCCATTTACATGCTGTCTCAAAAATACAAAGGTAGACAAAGACCCCATTGTTGTTTCCCACAAATCAGACATTGGGCTTGGAGTTCTGCATGCAAATTAGTACTACAGCCATGCATACCCCTCCTCCACTCCACTCACACATATGGACACAGTGGAAGGGACTGAGGAAACCATCCATTGTACAGAGGTTGCCTCGGTGTCAGAGGCTCTGTCACATGCCTGGCCTTTCAGTAGGCTTGCTGTCCATTCTCCTCACAAGGACAACAACATCCAGCACTCAGAGGAAGCTGGGTGAAATTGCTCAGAGGTGGTGTCAGGAGAGGTTGCCCTCAGAGCTTAAACCTCCTCCACTAAAGATCTCTGCCCTCCTGACCCCTGCAGTTGTGAAATGTTCCATGACCATGCCCCTACTTCCAGAACAAAATAAAAGTACAGAAACTGGATATGAGGACAACCTCTAGAATGGGAATCAGGAGAGGTCAGCTTTGTGTGGCCTTGAGCAAGTCACATTTCCTGGGCCCCCATCTCACCCTTCTAGCAACCTGAATGATTGCTAAGGCCCCTGCCAGCCTCAACACTGAAGGCTCCAGGGTTATACATGGAGTCACCCTCTGGAGTCTGGCGTGCTGACACCATGCACCTCAGCACCCAGATGAACCATGTGTGTGCAAAAGATGGCAAATGTGTCTACGGGAGCTCAGCCTGGCACTGCCTTCTATGGGGACCTGGGAAGTACACAGCCCTCGCCTCATCCGTGACACCCCACGGCATCTCTCTGTGTACATTGTTCAATGAGAACAAATGAAAGAGCCTGGCACAGTGCCTGGTCCTTGGCAGCCACTCCAGAAGGACCTAGTTCCCCTCATGCCTGGAATGTTGATCTCTTTTCTTAGGGGAACTGGAAAGATGAGAAGAAGAACAAGGTCAGGGAGGCTGGGGGAGAAAGAGGGGCTCCAGCTGCCATCATTAATCACCTTCCTTGGCAACCTGCATCTTGTGAATCAGCATCTGTGACTCTGATAAAGGCTGCTGGAGGGATGGAAGTGACATAGTCTCAGGCAGGATGTGATTGCATGGGGGAGGGGTAGGCAAGGTTGAGTCCTGCTTCCAGAGTTTAATCTCAGTTGGACACATGCGTACGACACATGCGCACACACACGCACACATGTGCATGTGCAGACATTGCCATTCGGCAGGCTGCAGAGCCCCCTCCTCCTGCTGCCGCCCCATCTGTGCTCAGGCTGCAGCCCCCTCTGCTTGCTCCCCATGGCCAAGCAGGGCCAGGGAGGCAACCGCTGATTAATATTTTACACATTAAGAATTCTATGCAGCCAGTCCCATTAAAGGAGTGGAGACTGTGATGGGGCAAACTGGTCTAGTGGAAAGTATATGAGCTGGCCTAGGACACATCTGTCCCCTCCCAATCCTCATGCAAGACCTGTTTGCTGAAGGAATTGGCACTGGTTGGTTCCCAGTAAAATTTGCCACCAACTAGCTGTGTGTCCTTGCACTACTTACAGCCCCTCTCTGGACCTCAATTCCATCATCCGTGCAAAGACCAGGTTGCATTACAAGATCCCCAGAGTCCTTTCTGGTTCTAAGAGTCTGTGATTCTCTGATTCTATCAACTATTTGCATGTCCCAGCAGATGGCCCAACAGCAATAGTCATTGGCTGAGCTGATTCCCACCAATTCCCTGTAAGAAATGAGCACATGCAGCAAATGCTCTTTTTGGCTCCTATCCATGCAACAGTTTATAATAAAAATTATGAATTGTCAACTGTATTTATCATAAGCAATGAAGGGGAGAGGAGAGCAGAACAGAATCGCAGGTGGGCTCTTTACAACTCTTTTGTTCTGCTAACAAGGAGCAAGTATCCACAGCTCTCTCTCCTATTTAAACATCCAACCTCTTTCTCTCTCTCTCTCTCTCCCCCCACAACTATCTCCCCCTCCCACTCTCTCTCTTTCTTTTACTCTATCTCTCTCTCTCAAAATGAATGAATGAAGTTAAATATTGTGATGAGCAGAATTCTCAGATGGCCCCAAGATTCCTGCCTCCTCATGTGCACGCCCTATATAATCCCCTTCGTTATGGTGCAGGTGGGATTCATGAATATGATCAGTGGATTTTGAACCAATTAAAAGGAAGATTATCCTGAGTAGGCCTGACAAACAGGTGATAGCCCTTACAAGAAGGACTGGCCCTCCCCAAAGAGAGACTGTTTCTCCTGGTGGCCTTAAACAAGCAAGCTGCCAGGAGAGCTCTGTGGCAGGAAACTGCAGATTCCAGGAAGCAAAAGACTGCTGGATGACATCCAGCAAGGGATGGGACCTCAGCCCTATAATCTCAGGGAACTGAATTCTACCAAAAGCCATGTGAGCTTGGAAGAGGACCCCAAGTTCCATCAAGGAGCATAGACCAGCCAACACCTGGACTTTAGCTTCTTGAGATCCTGAACAAAAAAACAACCCCATGAACCTGAGCTTGGACTCCTGATCCACAGAGACTGTGAGATGAGGAAATGCATGTTGTTTTATGCTGCTGTGCTTGTGGTCATCTGTTTCTCAGTAATAGAAAACAAATACAAACATCCAACCAAATGAAGATGCTACCCACAGATAGCATTTTTGAGTAGGATTTTGCCTGGATCCCTCAAGGACAAGAGGTCTGTCTTCTCTGCTATTTGGGAGTTGACCAAGACCCCTCCCTGTGACCCCAATCTCTGAGACTAGGCCATAAAGGCAAGCGGTTATACTACCCAGAGAGGGCTGCTTTTCCCACATGAAGGCGATGACATCTGTCCAGCCCTGTGCCAACACATGATGATGGCAGAGACTACCCCAGGGGACAAGTGCCCTTCCATTTCTCCCAGCCAATGTGGTAATGGCAGGCAAATGACTCTATTAGCTTCCAGGCCAATTGACAACCAAGCCATGCGTTATACCAGCTGCCTCCAGGAGAGCGCCCCACTCCCACCTCCCAAAGCAGAGTACCTTGGCACCTAGTTCAGATGCCTTTCCTCTGCCCTTCCTCCTCTGTGTCTTCCCTCCTGCCCTCCCTCACTGCCTGCCCTATGGGGCACCAGCCCTCCCTGCCTCTGCCTGCCGCTTCTGCCTTACTGCAGCAGAAGTCTTATCCAATGTGACACTAGAGGGCAGGGGGACAGAAAACTAGGCTTCGGTATGTCCCGTACCAAGGCCTAGAGGACGGGGTAGAGCACATGTCCTACCCCCTTATTCAAGCACCTCCCCAAACCTCCTCCCAGCCTGTATCCCAGCTTCTCACTGATTTACACAGGTTGAAAGGGAGCCCGGTGAACCTCCAGAGATGAGGAAAGCCTGTGACACCATTCCCAGGGTCCAGGGTCTCCAACTACCCATTCCCTTTCCCCGGAATATGCCAGGAGGACTGCTATCCCCAAGTCCCTGAGAGAGGCATCTGCTAATCACACCTTTCCCCAGTAAATAGCCCAGGAATTCTCTGTTCCCATGTCTTCCTTCTCTCGCCTCCTGGTCCCACCTCCCCAGAGAGCCAGACAAGACATGAGGAATGGGGCTACCATGGGACAGGGAGGCTTCTGGAAGCTTAACCAAGGAGAGCTTGAAAGACTCCTGCAGTTTATCTTTTGATGGAAAGCAGAGAAACAGTTCTGGCCCTGCAAAAATTCTAAACCAAATGTCTGGCCCCTTCATAAATAGGAGTATAGGGGAAGAGAACTGGTTCATGAGCTACTGACCCTGAAAAAGAGCTTGCTGGGTGGATTTAGTGCATCTAAGGCTTGTTTGCACATCTCTGCAAATGCCCCTCTCTCAGGCTAGGGTCCCGAATACCCTAGGTCTGTCCGTACCAAACATCCCCTCCTTCCTTGAGCAGAGCAGCCTTTTCCCTTTCCCATTTGTTCAGGCTGGGTCAGAGTTTCTCAAAGTGTGGTCTCTTGATGATGTACATCCAAGTTTCCCAGGAGCTTGTTAAAGATGCAGATTCCTGGCCTGTTTAATGAATTCTCCCAGCGAGTCTCATGCACACTAGGGTTTGAGACCCCTGTCTAGTTTCTCCGCAGGCATTACTCTCATACTTTGCTACTAAGTAAATAATTACCCAGAGAGAAAGCCGTGTAGGAGCAAGACTATGTAAGAGCAAGATTCACTTATTAGGTTACGCAGTACTGAGCAATTTACTTAACCACTATCTCTAAGCCGCAGTTTTCACAGGCAAAAAATGAGACTATCCATGTTGTTGTATTCTTTTAAAGATTAAAATCACATCTATTAATTCCACCATTATTAATTGAGCTCATATTCTGTGCCAGGAGCAAAGATGAACATGACAGTCTCTATCCTCTGGGAATTCAGTCTTATAGGAGAGAAATATATTTAAAAATAAAGGAAAGTTAAGGAAATATGCCAGAATTTGTCAGAAAATGTAAAGGGTCAAACAGATAATTTAAAATAGAGTGATAGTAAACTACCAAAGTTCACTCAAGAAGAAATAGATCATTTGAATTGTCCTATATCTATTAAATCAATTGAAATTATAGTTTCAAATCCTACAAAGAAAACTCCAGACCGAAATGGCTTCACTGGTGAATTCTAAATAATTTTGAAGAAAAAATAATACTAAACTCATCTTATGAGGCCAGCATTACTCTGATACCAAAATTAAACAAAGACATTATAAGAAAACAATAAACTGACATTCATAAACATAGATGCAAAAATTCTAAACCAAATGTTATCAAATTCAACTCAACAGTATATTAAGAGAACAACACATCACAACCAAGTTGGATGTATCCCAGGAATACAGGGTTGGTTTGACAATCAATCAGCTAGCTGGGTGTGGTGGTACATACCAGTCATCCCAGCTACACCGGAGGCTGAGACAGGAGAATTGCTTGAACCCAGGAGTTTGGAACTGTAGTGTGCTATGATCACACCTGTGAATAGCCACTGTACCTCAGCCTGGGCAACATAAGAAGACTCCATCCGAAAGATGGAAAGAAGGGAGGGAAGGAAGGAGGGAGGGAGGGAGGGAGGAAAACCAATCGTCATGACTAGCCATACTAATAGACTACAAAAGAAAAACCGTGTGATCATCTCACTAGATGCAGAGAAAACATTTGACAATCATTCCTAATAAAAATTTCCAGCAAATTAGGAATAAAAATAAATGTTCTCAAACTGATAAAATGCATCTACATATTTTTAAAAAGTTAACATCATATTTAATGGTGAAAGATGGATTGCTTCCCCCCTAAAATCAGGAACAAGGTAAGGTTAATCTGCTCTCATCACCTCTATTCAACATTGCACTGGATGTTTCAGCCAGTACAATAAGGCAAGAAAAAGAAATAAAAGACATTCAGATGGGAAATAAAGAAGTAAAATTATCTTCATTCACAGATGACAGGACCATTTATGTAGAAAATCCAATAGAATCTACAGAAACTAATAAGCAAGTTTAGCAAGGTTGCAGGATGCAAGTTCAGTATATAAAAGTCAATTGTATTTCATCATCAATCAACTAGAAATTAAAACTTTAAACAAATTCATCTTCTTTCCCCTCCCTTAACCTGTTTTATCAGAATGCAAGCCCCCATTCTTCCTGAAACCTTGAGATGTATATAAGTTTCTGTAACTCATGTTGGGTCTTCATTCTGAAGCCTCCCATGTATGCAAGTTAAATAAAATCTGTATGCCTTTTCTCTAATTAAAAAAAACTTTGAACAATAACACTCTTTACAACAGCATTGTAAAATATGAAATAGAGATAAATCTGACTGAAGATATGCAAGACGGGGCACTGAAAATTACAAAACATTGACAAAGTTAATGAAAACCTAAATAAACACAGAGATTCATTAACTGTGTTAATGGATCAAAAGACTCAATATTATTAGGACATCAGTTTGGATCTACCCAAGTTAAACTATAAGTTCAATGCAATTCCAATCAAAATCCCAGCAGGCTTTTTTTTAAAATTGAAATTGGCATGCTGATTCTAAAATACATATGGAAATATGAAAGACCTAGAAGAGCCAAAACAACTTTGAAAAAGAGGAAATTTGGAAGACTCACACTACCTGACTTCAAGGCTTATTATAAAGCTACAGCAATTATGGTATTGTGGTACTGTCATCAAGACAGACAAATAGATCCATGGAAAAGAATGAAAAGACCAGAAATAGATCCACACATGTCTGGTCACTTGCTGCTTTACAAAGGTGCAAAGACAATTTAATGGAGAAAAGACAGTCTTTCAATAAATGGTGCAGAAATAGCCGGATAGCATATGGAAGAAGAAGGACAAGGAGAACTATCTACACAGCATGCCACATATTCAAAATGCAAAATTATTTTGTAAAATAAATATGAAATACAAAAGTTAACTCAAAATGTATCGTATACCTCAATGCCAAACATAACACTGTATGGTTTCTAGAAGAAAATCTTCATGACCATGAGTTAGGCAAAGATTTCTTAGCTATAGCCCCGAAAGCATACTCCATAAAATAAATTGATGAATTAGACATCAGCAAAATTAAGAACCTCTGTTCTTTGAAAGACACTGTTAAGGGAATGAAAAGACACACCAGAGACTGGGAGAAAATATTTGCAATAGCATTCCTGATAAAAGATTTATGTCCAGAAAAAGCATATCCCACAACCCAATTGTGAGAAAACAAACAACCTGATGTTAAAGATGTGAGGGGACAAAATATTTGAACAGACAGTTCACCAAAGAAGAAGTACAAATGGCAAATAAGCCAACGAAAAAGTTCTTAACATTATTAGTTATCAGGGAGTGTCAATTAAAACCACAATGAGAAATCACTACATAGCTATTAGAATACCTAAAATGATTGACCCTACCCATTTTTGGTCGAGGATGTAGAGGACCTGGAATTCTCATACACACACATAAGGATGCCGGAGGGAAAGTAAAAGAGTATAACCACTTTGGAAAGCACTGAGTAGTTTTTCAAAAAGTTAAAGATGATACAGCCTTTCCACTCTTGGGTTTTTACCAAAGAGAAACCACTTGTACACAAATGTCCCTGCAGTTGTATTTATAATAGCTGACACACGGAACCAACCCAAATGCTCATCAATGGGTGAGCGGGTAAGTATATTGTGGTATGTCCATACACTGGAATTCTACTTAGCAATATAAGGGAATAAACTACAGGCACATGCAACATGGATAAATCTCAAAATAATTGTGCTGAGTGAAAGTAAAGCTAGACCCTCAAAAAAAAAGGAGTACATCTTGTATGATTTCATTTATATGAAATTCTACAAAATATTAACTAGTCTATAGTGATGGAAAGCACACCAGTTGTTGGGGGCTGGGAGACGGATGGAGAGAGGGTTACAAAGGGACATGAAGAAACATTCAGAAGTGCTGGTTTGATTGTGGTGGTGGTCACCGGCATGTGCATGTGTCAAAATGTATCCAATTGAACATTATAAATCTGTGTCGTTTATCACGTGCCAATTATACCTCAATAAAGCTATTTTTTTAATGCAGTGATGGGATAGAGAGTGTCTGGTGGCTACTTTAGTCATCAGGGGAAGCCTCTCTGAGGAGGTGACATTAAACTGAGCTTCAATTGACAAGAAGGAATAGTCAAGAGGAGGTCTGAGAAACAGCATTCCAGGCAAAGGGAACAGCATGTGCGAGGCCTTAGGAGACGAGAAGGAGACTAGCCTGTTTTGAGGAACAGCCTGGTTCACGTTCAGGGAGGGGCAGGTGGTGCAAAGAGGGATTCGAGAGTCAGGCAGACCCAGGTCAGGGAGCTTTTTGGGCCAGGCAGGGCATTTGGGTTTTATTCTAAGAAGATGAGGAAGTCACTGAGTGGATCCTAAACAAAGGAGTGACGTGATCTGATCCCTGATTGTTTGGGTTGTGTTCCATTGTTTGAGTTGTTGTACTGAGGGCATGTATACCTATTAAAAAGTAAGGCACAGATTTTAAAAATGTGGTACATATACACAATGCAATATTATGCAGCCATAAAGAAGGACAAACATATGGACTTCGCAGCAACTTGAATGGATTTAGAGTCTATCATACTCAGTGATCTATCACAGAAATAAAGAACAGAGTACCATATGTTCTCACTTATAAGCGGACCTTGAACAACGATCATACTACTATAAGAAAGGGATTGGCAGTAGTGGGAAACTGTCAGGGGAGAGGAGGTGGGAGTGGCAGTTGAGGGAAACTGCCAGGAGAGGGAGGGGCACACCTCATCAACAAGGGTACCTGCACAATCTACGTTTGTATACCTAACCCTGAATTGTACCCCACATCTTTATAATAAAAAAAAAAGTAAGACACATATGCAAAACCAGAACATCTTCACTGTCTGTGGATGATAGATTACAAATGGATCAGAGTGGAAGCAGAGAGTCCCAGGAAAATGCTGGGCAGTCACCAGTCCAGAGCGGGAGGCTCAGACTAGCATGTCAGCCATGGAGGTGGGAGGATGCCTTTGGGAGCGGATTTGAAATAGGGTCCAGAGTATACACTGAGGTGTGGTCTGCATGGAAGTAGGGGGCTTCAGGCTGGTCCTGCATATGTGAGAGCAGCTGGCCCTCAGGACACAGAGGCTCTCTGACCTCCACAGACTCTCTCAATGGATCCCTTCCCTCAGCAGCCCAGAGTATCCAGTATGTAGCCGGAGTCACTCTGGCTCATCATCCTATGGTTGGTTTTATATCTGCCTCCCTCTTTTGAGTAAAGATCTCTTCTTCCCACCCCCAGCACCTTGTACAGTACCTGCCACAAGGCAAGCACCTATTAAATGTCTGTTAAATAAGGATTGAAAGAATGCTACTTGGGAGGCCGAGGTGGAAGGATGGCCTGAGCCCAGGAGTTTGAGACTAGCCTGGACAACATAGCAAGACCTTGTCTGTACAAAAAACAAAAAATAAAAAACTTAACTGGTCATGGTGGTACATGCCTGTAGTCCCAGCTACACAGGAGGCTGAGGCAGAGGGATCACCTGAGCCCAGGAAGTCAAGGTTATGGTAAGCCATGATCCTGCACTCCAACCTGGGCAACAGAGTGAGACCCCAACTCAAAAAAAAAAGAGGCCAGGCTCGGTGGCTCAGCCTGTAATCCCAGCACTTTGGGAGGCCGAGGCAAGTGGATTGCCTGGTTCGAGACCAGCCGGGGCAACTTGGCGAGACCTCGTCTCTACAATAAATAAATAAATAAATAAATAAATAAATAAATAACTTGGAACTCTTAGGCGGAAGGATCACTGGAGCCCAGCAGGTCGACACTGGGGTAGCCATGAGCATGCCACTGCACTCCAGCCTAGTCAACGGAATGAGACTCCAACTCAAAAAAAAAGAAAGAAAGAAAAGAAAAAGAACGACTGTCAGATGAGCTAATTAACTCAGGAGAGCAGCACAAGGGAGACATTTCAACCTGCAGTGGCCTCCGTATCAGACCTTCTCCTGCCCCATCCCACCCCACCTATTCCCCCCAACTTCAGCAACCCCTCCCCCCCGCTCTTACTACATGGAAGCTGCAACCACGTGGCTAGGCCCTGGGCAGTCAGTGCTGGCCGACTCCTGCCAGCAGGCCCTGACCTACTTTGAAGCTGGCCGAGGTGGATGATGTCACAGAGGATGCAGCTTCTCGGACTGGGGCTTAGCCTGCTGGCTCGGAGGCTGGATTCAGCTTAAATGCCAGAAATGTGGATGGTGTGCCGTCCCCAGGGACAGCGGAGGAGGGTGAGAACAGGACCAGCAGCGCATTGGAGATGCGCACCCAGTATCTGGTTTCCAAGCCCTTTATGGTCAGCCTGGGTTGTGGACTCTGAGACCTGTCTGTCCTTGTATCGTGGGGAGGTGTCAGGAACATGGGGGAAGGAGCAAGGGGGTGGAACAACCTCCTCGAGCACCTCTTCAGTGACCTCAGTCACTAATTAGTTTGTTAATTCACGCATTTTCCAAACATTCATTAAATATCAGCAACAGAGGTCAAGCATAGAGCTATTGCTGAGGGTTCAGAGGTGATTAAGACATCGTCTTCACTCTCAGTGGCTCGCTGTCAAGAGACGGAGTGACATCAACAATAACAAAAGAAGCAGGAACTTGTTGCAATGAAGACATGTGCCCAATTGTGTGGTTGGCTCACTGGGTTCAGGAGCTCGGGGAGGCTTCCAAGTGGAGGTGGCTCTCAAGAGGAGACACAAAAGATAAGTGGCATCTCTCCAGGTGGCCAAGGGGCCACAGCCAATCCCGGCAGAGGGGTCAGCACAAGGCCTCAAGAACAGAGCGAGCATGACTGTCTGGGACTGTGCAGGTTCGCAGCCAGAGCACAACCCTAGGTGTGGGGAGGAGGGAGAGGCAGGCTGTGGAGGAACACAGGGACTGGAATACACGAGACAGGCCACGAGTGCCGTGCTCAAAAGTTCAGATGTTATCCTGTCAGCAATGGATCTGGAGCGGGCAGGAAACCTGGACAGCATTCTAGGGCGTCAGCAGCCCGGTAGGCGCCATGGGGGTGAGGGGGTAGGGTGGAGGCAGCAGGGGCACTGGGGGACCCGGTGGGCAGAGATGAGGCCTATAGCAATGGAGCTGGAAAGGAAGGCTCCAGTCCGATCATGGGCAGAGCTCAGGCCTCTGCACAGACTCAGCCTGTGCCTGGTTTATGCCCTCTGCCCCCACTCATCACTCCTCAGGCTGGAGACCCCACAGAGCCATGTGACCCCTCAAATAAAAACCAACTTCCTCCCTCCTTCTATGATCCCTTTGCCGCCTACCCCTCCATCCTCAACCTCACACTGTGTATGGAGGAAATGGGGGCAAGGGCTGCAGAAACAGAGCTGGAATGGAGCAAAGCAGAACGGGACTACCATGCCGGGGAGGGGGCTGCCTAGTCTCCCTATAGGCCCACCAGAGTCATTGCTTCTGGAAGCAAGGCCTGAAGTCCCTCCCCACTGTGGTCTGCCCTGCATCCGGGCTTTGGTTGGGCATCACTCCTGAGCTGAGCCTATAGAGATAAATGGATTGGTTCTAAAACCCTGGACTCGCCCCCATTGAGCCATGAAATAGGAGCCTGCTCTCCCCTGCTGGCCAGGTGGAACTGCTGAGGGGTCAAGGCTTCCTGCCCCCATCCCCTGATGAACAGTCAGGCCTTATGAAGAAGCACTTTCCGAAGGCTGGGCACCCAGGAGATTCTGACTGCCTCCCCAGAGGTCATGGATGCCACTGAGTGTGGCATCAAGCAGGGGGAAGCAAGGGGCCAGATCTCTTGGCTAGAGGGAGTAAGCCCTGAGTGCCCTCTTAATGCAATGTGACACCCAGGCCCCCACGGCAGCATGAATATTCCACATCATGGTAACCGAGTGTGACATCTCCTCCCTGGTGCCCCTGGCATGCACCTTCCACGGTCATCTTTATCCCTGGATCTCAGAGGTCAGGGCCAGGCAAGGGAGAGCCCTGCTGTTATCCAGGTCGTTTGTACTGCAGAAGCCTCCTGTGCCTATACCAGCACGGGTGGCAGAAAAAAGGGGTTGGTTCTCCCAGGCTTGTGAGAGTTATCTGGGGCAAAGGAAAGGCCACCCAGGAGTGGGGGAGGGGCAAGAAGAAGGTAGATTTGTGGGAACAACTGAGACAGGTAAAGAAAATTTGGGGCCAATGAAAGAGCACTGGTAGTCAGGAACCTGGATCTCAACCCACCCAGGACACTTTCTTGGGATGAATCTCTTAACCTCTCTGAACCTCAGTATCTGCCCCCCTGGGAGATCTGGGGAAAGGGGTGACCCCACCCCTGTATTGGCAGTCGGCAACTCCTGAGCACCTGCTGTATGTCAGGTGTTGTGGGGATGCTCTGATGCAGGGCTGAGTGCAGCACAGACCCCTCAAGGACCAAGATAAGAACCCCAAGGACAAAGGTATTATGGTACTTCTCTCCTTTGTGAATCTAACTCAGGCCTCACATTCACAGATGAGGAACAGGTGCAGGTAGGTACCTACAGCAGGGGTGGGCAAACTTCCTCTGGGAAAGACCGGAGGGGAAATATTTTAGTCTTGCAAGCCACATAGATATCTCTACAGCATATTATTCTTTATATTTTTCAACAACCCAAACATGTAACGACAGTCATTGACATTTGCGCAGCCCTATAGACTACAAGACACCTCCCATTTGATCATCTGCTTTAATTCTCGCTGCAATCCTAGTAAGTAGGTGCTGAATTGTCATCCCTATTGTTTTGGGGGCACAGAGAGTAAAATAGTCTGTCTAAGCTCACATGGCTTGCTCCAAGCCCCTTTGCGGTCCACCAGAAGCTCGCGTGTGTCTCCTGCACCCTTGAAGTTCCTCGTGGACCCCCGTAGATACTTCTTCTGCTAAACAGTGGGCCAAGGAGAGCGCATGTGACAACTTCACTCTCCAGAGAGAAAGGAGAGAACTGGACTGGGAAGGGGCAGAGCCTCCAGAGAGGACATGGGCTCCACACTGTGTCTGAGCTGTGATCCTGCCCCCCTGGAAGATCTGGGGAAGGGGGTGACCACACCCCCTTATTCGCAGCCGGCATCTCCTGAGCACCTGCTGAATGCCAGGTGTTGTGAGGATGCTCTGTTGCAGGGCTGAGTGCAGCACTGACCCCTCAAGGACCAAGAGTGCCAACCCAACCCTTTAAAATGTAGAAACCATTCTTAGCCTAAGGGCCGTACAAAATACACAGATTACAGGCAGAACTTGGGCCACGGTTCTGGGGAATCGTGCAGCAGTTGCTTCCTGAACTGGGATTCATTCAACCCACCAACTAAACAACCAAACAACCAGTTTCTTGAGCACCTGCTATGCCCCAAGCACTGTGCCGAGACGTGGAGGTAAATACCACATAGTTGGTGTCTTCAGGTCACCTACAGTGTGATGGCAAGAAAGGTAAGGAAGTGGTATCACCTCAGTGCCTGGTGGGAAACTATGCAGGATAGAACACCCAGAGGAAGGGAAGAAGAACTCTTCCTGGGGTCCCCTGTATGCTCCTGGCACGGCGGCAGAGGGCACAGGGTGCTTTCATCTCTGTGCACTTATCATGCCCGCCAGTCTAGGAGTGAATGAATGAGTGCACAACGACATCGCCACAGCTGTCATGCTGAGGTGGGTGTCTGGTGAGAGCTATTAGAGGAACTGAGGAGACGGAGGGATTGTTCATCCCACTCCCCGATTGTTGAACAAAGTGGGTTTCTTGAGGCTAGAAATACAGCCCCGGGCACCAGAAGCCTTCTTTCTGCTCATTCTTGCTCCAGCCCCTTCAGTGCTCCCCCTCACCCCAGCCCTCTCTGCTGACTCATATGGCAGTCGCTAATCACACCCCAGTCAAGCATGCTTAATTAAGCCCCAGTTACCCACAGTTTCTCAGCAAGAGGAAAAGATGGGACTTCAGTCGCGTGCCAGGCCAGAGGAAGGGGGCCAGGCGTGGGATCCGGTGGGGAGGCATGTGTGCATGACTGCGGGCACCCACTGGGAACCTGCAGAACAAATCATCGTCATAGTTCATATTCATAGAGCATGGACTCTATGCCCGGCATTGCTCTCATACACACACACACACACACACACACACACATTTTTTCCGTTGGAGTCTCACTCTGTCATCCAGGCTGGAGTGCAGTGGTGCGATCATGACTCACTGTAGCCTCCACCTCCTGGGCTCAGGTGATCCTCCCACCTCAGCATCCCAAGTAACTGGGACTACAGGCATGCACCACCCAGCCTGGATAATTTTTTTATTTTTTTTCTAGAAAGTTCTCGTTATATTGCCCAAGCTGGTCTTGACCTCCTGGGCCCAAGCAATCTTCCCACCTCAGCCTCCCAAAGTGCTGAATTATAGTGAGCTACCACTTTCTACATACTAACTTAAATCTTCTCATAGCAAATTTACATCATAGGTACTATTACTCCTCTTTACAAATGAGGAGATTGAGGCTCAGAGAGGTTACATGACTTGCCCAAGGTCACACAGCTAGTAAGTCATAGAGTTGAGAGGACTCCCCCTTTTTCTGTTTTCCATGGCCAGGGGGAGGGGTGTTCAGAGAGAGGAAGGGCTGCCCTGCCCAAAGCCCTGACCCCACTGCCCCATGGCCTGGGTTCTTCCAGATGGCAAGACCCATCCCAACTCACACACAGGGATGCAAATCCACCTCATTTTTCATCTCAACCTGCCTTTATCATACACCTACTATGAGACAAGGTCCCTCCCACAGGAAGCTCACAGATCAGTGGGGGAATGGCGCTCTAAATACACTGGGCATTTAGGACTCACTGGTGCCCAGGGATGAAGCAGGGTCCGAAAAGTAGCATGTATTGCATACCCTCTAGCACCAGACCCCAAGGCTACCACACCCTTGACTCCCTCCTTCATCATCCATAATGTTAGTGAGATTGAGTACTCCACACTAGACCATGACATAGCCAAGTACTCCAGGGCCTGGCACAGTGCCTGGCATAAACTTAGTGCTCAACAAGTATTTTAAATGAGTGAATGAAGGAAACATAGTTCCTGCCCTCAAGGAACTTGCCATCTAGCAGGGGAAATGAAGATATAAACGGACGGTTGTAATGGTGTGATGGATGCAACAGGAAAAAGAAGACGCCCCCACCAGGCGAGCAGTTCCAGGCATCCGGCAGAGAGAGATGCTGAGACCAGGACTGGATGAAAGGACAGGGACTTCCCAGGGAGCCAGGGCAGAAGGGTGCTTGGGGCTGAGGATAGCCTTTGCAAAGACAAGGAGGCATGACCTGTCAGCTCTGTTGGTCAAATTCCACATGACTCTCTGAGGCCAGATTGCATGCTGGGGGTGGTGGTGCGGTGGGGTGGAGGCAGACAAAGAGACACAGCTGGGATGGGAACTGGACAGATCCCAGAGAGCCCCGACTGCCATGACAGGGAGATTGGACCTTGTTCCTTAAGCGACAGGCGGCACTGAGCAGTGTTAAGCAATGGGGCACATGTTCGATTTATGTTTTATTAAATGGCCCTGGATTTTTTTTAAAAGGGGTACATATACACGATGGAATACTACACAGCCATAAAGGACAAACATATGGACTTCTAAGCAACTTGGATGGAGTTAGAGTCCATAAAACTCAGTGATTTGTCACAGAGACAAAGAACTGAGTACCACATGCTCTCACTCATAAGCAGACCCTGAGTATTTACCATAATACAATAAGAAAGGGATTGGCAGGAGAGGGACACTGCCAGGGGAGGGAGGGGGCGCATAACATCAATAAGGGTACCTGATCTCAAACCAGGTGAAGTGGGGACCAAAGGGAAGCCCAAACTTTACTTGCATGGTGGCCACTTGTTTACCTAATCCTGAGTTGTACCCCACATCTTTAAAAGAAAAAAAGAAAATGGTCTTGGCAAGAGTGTGGAGGATGGGTCGGAAGAAGGAGCCTGGGGACAGGCAGGCGAGTGACTCAGCGTGTTTCGGGTGAACAGGGACGGTGAGGACAAGCAGGTGGGCAAGGAGAGGTGTCAGAATGAGATCGATGGACAGAACTGAGCGACCACTTGGCTTTGAGAGAGGAAAGAGGTCACTGAAGCTCTTAGAGGCTCGGCCTCCTCCTCTATAAAATGAGGATAAGATGATCTACCCGACAGCGTCATTGTGAGTGTTCACAGAGATAAAGACGAAACAACCTGACGGGGTCTGGCAGGCGGTGGATGGCTTTCTCCTCTTTGCACCTTGCTGTGCCTTTATGTCACGTCTCATACTTAATTTTTTTTTTAAATTGTCATCCATATAACGCAAAAATACACAGAACATAAAATTTAACCATCTTAACCATTATTAAATGCACAGTTTGGTGGTATTAAATACACAATGGGCAACCATCACCACCATCCATCTCCACAATTCTTTTCATCCTGTAAAATAAAACTGAAATTCTGTACCCATTAAGCAGTAATTCCCCATTCCCAGTCCCCCCAGCCCCTGGCAACCACCCTTTTGCTTTCTGTCTCTATTATTTTGACAACTCTAAGTACCTCAGATAAGTGGACTAATGCTGTATCCATCCTTTTGTGACCGGCTCGTTTCACTTAGCACAGCATCCTAAGGTTCACCCGTGTAGTAGCTTGTGTCAGAATTTCCCTCCTGTTTAAGGCTGACTATTCCATGGTGTGTGTTTACTGCATTTTACTCATCCATTCATCTGTTGATGGGCACTTGGGCTGCTTCCATGTTTTAGCTACTGTGAACAATGCTGCTATGAACATGGGTGTGCAAATATCTCTTCAAGACCCGGCTTTCAATTCTTTTGGGCATATGCCCAGATGTGGAATTGCTGGGTCATGTGGTAATTCTATGTTTAGTTTTCCGAGGAACTGCCATACTGCTTTCCACAGCAGCTGCACCATTCTACGTTCCCACCAACAGCGTGCAAGTGTTCCGACTCCCCACATCCTCACCAACACTTGGCATTTGGAGGTTTTTTGCTAGTGTCCATCCTCATGGGTGTGAGGTGGGCCACATCTTCTACTTTTGCCATATGCGGCAGAGCCAAACGCAGAAAAAATGAGCAATACTGGGACAGGAGTGACGGCCTTGGGTTAGAGCAGCACCCACGAGCCAGAGGTGGGTGGCTGTGGGATGGGATGTCCTGCCCAGGACAAGGCTGCCATATCTGTAGGGCTCCAGGTCCCAGGCAGCGCAAACCCACTCACACCTGGCTGCCTATGCACAGTCTTCTTTCTGAAGGAAACACACAGCTCACTCCCTCCTTCATTTCACTGAGTCCACTGAGAAAACAGAAACCACTCTAGGCCTTTTGAGCAGAGGGATTTAAATGAGGAATTTGGTTCTGTTAGTGACAAAAGAGGTGGAGCAACTCAAATTAGCGACAGTGGAAACTTGTCCTCTTTCTGGAGCTGGAGGGCGGAGGCCGTGCCTAGGAACTTGGATGCTGAGGCCACCAGACAGGACCTGGAACCACTGTGGGGGGTAGGGTGGGGTGGGGTGGGCAAAGAGAGGCAGGGCCATGCAGAGAGGGGCGGATCAGCAGGTGTCAGAGAAAGGGAAGAAGTATCCTGGCTTGTCCCCTCCTCCCACGATCCACCTTCTTCCAGTGCCTCCGACTGGCTGAACCTATCCAGAAGCCAGAAGGTACTGAGTCTGAGAACTATAGCTCTCAGTCACCAAAACAGTCAGGGAACAAGAAATGGACCTGGGGCCACAGGCAGTGAGCGACACAGCATTCACCCTTTCACTCCCTCACTCCTTCAGTCATATTTATTGGGCACCTAGGTGCTGCGAACATGATGGCAAACAGGAATTATGGTTTAAGGGCCAGCAGTACCTGTACTGTAGCTCTCACTGCTCACCACCACTCATGGCTCATCTAGCCTGGGAACAGGGGCCAGTGCAAGCTTCTAAGGGTCCTGGGGAAGCCTCCAGCATGCAGAGAAGATGGAGCCGGGCTCTGCTGAGGTTGTGGATCTGGAGGGACAAGGAGCTCAGCCGGCTCTGCCTCCTCCCAGCTGAAAGCTCAGCTCGGAACGAAATGTCTCCAAAAAGGGAAGAAAACCCTTAAATCCCACTGTTTGTCTTTGGAGCCTGGGAAGCGAAGATCTAATGAACATGAAACGTGCAGCCTGCTCAGAAGTTGCCTTTGAAACCTCCCCAGGCCGGCTTTGTCAAGGAGCAGCATTGCCTTTCAAAGCTGCCCAGCTCCGAGTGTCCCTCTCCTCCCTCGACAGCAGCAGCGGCAGCTAATTAGCCAGAGATGTTAAACGCTCCCCAATTCCGCAGAAGTCCCCAGGCTTCTGGGGAACTGGTAGCAGGGCTGGTAACTGGGCACTCTGCTCCTCCTCGCTCTACTCTGTGCCAACCGCACTCCCAGCTGGGGCCCCTTTGGGGTCTCCTCCACACCAAACTTGCCCCCCTACAGGTGGGCCTCTGTGTCCTAAAGTCTTGTCTTCTCCTGGATTCTGCCTCTTCCAAGATTACCCCAAGACATATCACATGAGTGGGGACCAGCCACACTGGGTCTGCACTCAACCCTCGTCCACACCTCTCCTCATGTGTTCAGACCCCAGCGGGGGGAAAGGGGGAAGGAGGGTCTCACTGGCCACCATTCAGCACAGCCTCCCTGAGGGAAACCATCCCCACCTGCCCCTAGGCTAGGTGAGCTGGTACCCCTGGCCGACTGGAACTGGGCAGTGGGAGTATGTTTCAAGTGCTGTTGGCCTTTAAGCTTGGTGAGGACAGGAATTGTTTGTCATCATATATGCAGCACCTAGGAGCTCATCAAATGTTGACTGACTGAGTGGAAGGATGAATGATGTGCTGATCACCTGTTGTGGCTCCGTTGTGCATTTCCCAGGCTCCCTAACCTTCTGGCTTTTGGATCCCCGATCCTGGAGTATTTGCGTCAGCCAAGGAGGAAGGGCGCGATAATCCATGGTTTCACCATGTAGACTTTCACAGACAGGCAGTCAGGCCGAGAGTCACAACCTGACAATGATGCCCCTTTCTGTGACCTTGGGTAAGGCACACTTCTCTCTGGACTTGGACTACTCATCTGGAAAGCAAGGGGCTCGTACTAGACTAGCCATTCTCAAACCGGAATATGCATCAGAATCACCTGGAAAGTTTGTTAGACATGAGTCACTGGGCCCACCCCTAGATTTCCCATTCAGCAAGTTTGGGGTGAGGCCTAAGAAGATGTATTTCAGGCAGGGTATGGTGGCTGAAGCCTGTAATCCCAGCACTCTGGGAGGCCAAGGCAAGAGGATTTCCTGAGCCCAGGGGTTAGAGAGCAGCCTGGGCAACTTGGCACTCTCCATCTCTACAATAAATCAAAAAATTAGCCAGGCTTGGTGGCACGTGCCTGTAGTCTCAGTCACTTGGGAGGCTGAGGCAGAAGGATCACCTGAGCTCAGTAGATCGAGGCTGCAGTGGCCATGAGCATGCCGCTGCACTCCAACCTGGGCAACAAAGTGAGACTCTGACTCAAAAAAAAAAAAAATTCTGCATTTCTAATAAGTCTCCAGGTCATGCTGATGCTTCTGGTCTGGGGGACCACACTGGAGAAATGGGGCTGGATGGAGGGGTTTTAAGCAGTATTTGTCAAAGTTATGAAGGGTTGCAGGAAGCTTGCTCTCTCAAGGGCATGAAGAAGGGATAATGGTGGTGAGGGTTCTGACTAAGGCTCCACCCACCTTAACGAAAGCATTTTGTTTTTTTGTATGTCCAGGTAAGAGTCAGTCAGAAGTGGGTGCAGTGGCTCATGCCTGTAACCCCAGCACTTTGGAAGGCAGAGGTGAGAGGATTGTCTGAGCCCAAGGGTTCAAGACCAGCCTGGGCGACATGGTTATACTTCATCTCTACAATAAATCAAAAATTGGAGCCAGGCTCAGTGGCTCAGCCTGTAATCCCGCCCCTTGGGAGGCTGAGGTGAGTAAATTCCCTAAGCCTGCGGGTTCAAGACCCGCCTAGGCAACTTGGTGAGACCTCATCTCTACAATAAATCAAAAAATTAGCCAGGCGTGGTAGCGCACAGCTTCCAGCTACTTGGAAGGCTGAGGTGAAAGGATTGCCAGAGTCCAGCAGGTTGAGGCTGCGGTGGCCGGGAGCGGCCACTGACTGCACTCCAGTCTGGGCGACAGAGCGAGACTCCAACTCAAAAAAAAAAAAAAAAATTAACTGGGCATGGTGGCACATGCCTGTAGTTCCAGCTACCTGGAAGGTTGAGGTGGAAGGATTGCCTGAGCCCAGTAGGTCAAGGCTGCGTTGGCCGT
>CAUYQG010062451.1:0-32799 GCA_963574415.1 Tarsius wallacei | reverse complement strand
CTCGACCTGCTGGGCTCCAGCGATCCTTCCGCCTCAGCCTTCCAAGTAGCTGGAACTACAGGCGCGCGCTACCACGCCCGGCTGATTTTTTGATTTATTGTAGAGATGAGGTCTCGCTTGCCCAGGCGGGTCTTGAACCCGTGGGCTCAGGCAATCCACTCACCTTCTACTCCTTACTTGGTTGCTATCTTGCATTATTCCTGCGGTATCGGCACCAGACTACCTTGTCTCAGTTTACCCTTTCACTTGGTGGCCTTTCACTGAGGTACTAGAAGTTAGGGCCTCAGCCTGTGGATTTAGGGGGAACACAATTCATCTCATAACAGTGTTCAGAAAACCTATCCTCTATTTGCTAAAAGAATAGTGATTTCACAGGTTCCAGCAAGATTTACCCTTGGATACTAGGTAAGGTCTAGTCCATGAATTTAGTTTGGCTGTTAACTTCCTACTCATTCTAATCTGAGTGTTCAATACCTTATATAGATGTTTTTCATCCATTCTAAGGAGTAACTTTTTAAAGATATAGATGAGTGCTGTTTGGAAAACCAAACCTATAAGCTCAGCTGAAAGATACAGATTGGCTGGAACACAAAGGCAACCACATACTTGTCTTTGAAGACAGACAGCATTTTATCAAAGAATATTGATCAAATGTTTTCTACATTTCACTAAAAAGCATGCCTTGGCAGTGAGTACAGAACTTGACAAGCAGTAGGTATTCAGTAATTATTTAAGTAGTCAAATAAATTAACCACACGGAAGACACAGGAATGCTCTGGCATGGATAGTTTGAATTTACTATCTCTCTCTCTGTCTCTTTTTTTTAACACATATATTGAGTGCCTACTCTAGCTAGATAAGCTTCTAAAATTCCAAGCCCTGGGGATATGTTAAAGAACAAAAGAGACAAATTGTCCTGCCTTCAAAGAACTTATTTCTAGTTAGAAGAGAGAAATAATAAACAAAATTAAGAAGAAAAAAAAGGGAAAGAAAAAGAAAATGCTACACTGGAAAATAAACAGAGTAAAAAGGCTAGAGAGAGTGGGGAAGGAACTAGAGGTTTTAAAAGTTGGCCAGGTAGCAGGCAGCTATGTGGGAGGACAGCCATGTGGCCACCTGGAACAGTGTTTCAGGCAGAGAGAGGAGGACAAAAACCCAGCAGTGGGATCCTCTACAACATGTCTGAAAAAAAGGTCTAAACTACTATTTCCCAATGTAAGTGCTGCAGAATATTAATGCTGAAGGGTTTCCACATACAAAAAATAATTCCAGGTTAAACACTCCATACATAAACTTCTCTTGGAAGCAAAAAGATCTATATGTCTACTTAATTAATGCCTTGGAGAAAGTCCCATAGATAAGAAACTTATTGAACTTTGTTCAATATATTGTTTCCCAAGTGTTTTCCGCCATGGGATCCATTTTTGGGAAGTTATCCATTAGCCAAAACTAAAATTCAATAAAATCCACATGAGGCAATATTGGACTTAATGGCCTCTCTGTGTAAATCAGAAAAGAATGTATTTCAGGTATCAGATCTATCAGACTTGAACCGGCAACGTGACAGTTTAAATATTGTTAAGTACTATTTTAAGTAATTCTATTATGAAAGTCATACAGTTTTAGGGAGCAAGCATGCAATTTTAGAAGTTATTTTTCCTCTTTTTAAAATTAGAACTGCATTTTAGTCATTTGAAAATCTCTATTATTCATATTTCACCCAACTTGCCTGTGATCTTCAGGTCTTGAAAGAGAAGCTCACTGATTTCTTGCTAGAAGCAGGTAAGGACAGAGGAACTGAAACTTCTCCTGAGGAATCAATCTATTTTCCACTCCAATTCTCCTTGATCTCAGGTCTTGGAAAACAACTGCACTGTCCATTAGAGTTTCAATGGCACCCATGTTTGTCTGAGGTTAAGATAGAGTATAGTCTCTTATGCAGGTGGACACACATTTAGCACTAATTTGGTATTGTTCTGCAAGCAGGACATTTGTAGTGGCAGAGTCTACAGTTGGTAAGTCACCGAAAGCTAGGACCCCAGAGAAGAGCCAGGCTGGGTTCATTTGACTCTAAACAAGGCCCCTTATCAAGTCAAGAGTCATTTCATGTATTTAGATATAATAATCCCACACATACACATTGCTGTGGTTCAAATGTGTTCACCAAAGCTCATGTGTTGGAAATTCAATCCCCAATGCAATGGTGTTGACAGGTGGGATCCTTAAGAGGTAATTTGATTTTAAGGATTCTGCTCTCATGTGTGAATTGATGCTGTCATTGTAGAGGTAGTTTCATAATAAAAGCATAAGTTTGACCCCTTTCCTTTCTCTCACAGGTATACTTATTTCACACAGGCAGAAATAATTGTTTTCCACTGCCTAGATTTGAATTTGCTGCTTTGTTGGGGTAGGGGGGAGATACCTTGGATATAAAGGGTAAATAAGTGCCCTTGGGGGAAATTTTATTTCCCTGTTCTGTTTGAAAATCTCATACACCTCTTCTTTCCGCCATGCCATGGGCCTATGTTGCCTTGTAACCACTTACTCTACTATCCAAAGAAAAGTCTTCCTAATTCACACCAGAGCTACCTCATGGTTCCATAAAATTTAAAGTTTGATTTAAGCAGTATTAGAGAGCTGATGCATTCACACATCTGTGATACATAAAGATAACTACAAAAGATGTTTAACAGTTATATAGACTTTACGATAGCCTTGACACAATTATTTGTGTATTACGTTAGTCTGAGTGCTGTTTTAAGGACACAACTTAAAAAACACAATTGGCTCCTTAGTAAATGTAAACCACTACAAATATCTGAGTAACTTTTGTCATGGAAAAATATAGTTTATATTGATAGTGCAAAGCAAAACAAATGTGATAGAAATGATTGCAGAGAATATAACAGCTCACAATTAAATTCTACTGTTTGTGATTTTAACTCAGCTGTGAGACTCTCTGGAAATTTAAGGGCCAAGGGAGAGAAGATTATTACTAATAAAATTAGGTTGTTTTTTCGATTAGAGAAAATTTACTACCATTATTATAATATACCTTGGGAAAAGTAGCTTTCCTGTTTTTTATTAGTAACATAATTCTCATAAGTATTTTGTATTTTATACCAGCAGAAATCACTGTATTTGTTGAAAATTATACCATTAAGCTATTCTACTTTAGATTAGAGGCTTTCAGTATTAGCCATTATCTTTAAGAAAATGCTTTTAGCTATAATGATCCCATACATACACATTGCTATGGTTTGAATGTGCTTGCCAAAGTTCATGTTTTAAAAATTTAATCCCCAATGCAATGGTGTGGACAGGTGGGATCTTTATGAAGTAATTTGGTCTTAAGGATTCTGCTTGAATGAATCAATTAATGCTGTCATTGTAGAAGTGACTTCATAATGAAAGGATAAGTTTGATCCCCTTTCCTTTCTCTGACAGGTGTGTTTATTTGTCCTTTCGCCATGGTATAACACCAAGAAGGTCCTTGCCAGATGCCAACACCTTGATATTTGTCTTTCCAGCCTCCAGAAATATGAGCCAAATACATTTATATTGTGTATAAATTACATATTCTCAGGTATTCTGATATAGCAGCACAATTGAACTAACACACACACACATGCATATATATGTGTGCATAACAATTGAAACTCGAACACCACAGGTTTGAACTGCAGGGGCCTACTTATAAGTGAATTTTTTTCAACAAAATGTGCATCAAAAATACAGTATTAATGGAACGTAAAACCTGCTGTGTGTAGGGAGGGCTGACTTTTGTAATCACAAGTTCTGCAGGGCCAGCTGTTGGATGTGAATATGCATAGATTTGTGAGTATATGAGGTTCCTGGAACCAAGCCTCGGTGCATACTGAGGAATGACTGTACTTCTCTGCCAGATAGTATCAGGGAGCACCTCACTCAGTTACAAGGGGAGAAATGTGCCTTTTTAAAATCAGCACAATTCAAATCTACTGTCCTAGACCTTTATGAAGTACTTAGTTAAGAAATGAGAATTCATACTTAAAGGAAAAGACTCTTAACAAGTGTACAACTTTTCTAGAGCTCTTATTCTGAAGGTTATGTTACCATCCTTTCTTAATTTATGTTACCTTTTATCCATTAGCTATTGTGTTGTGATTGAACATTTGCTCAACATTTGCTTTCTCTTCCTCTTATATACACACACCCCACAGACCTCAGCACACAATTGATATATGTCAGTTTAAAAATATATATTTTCTCTTCATTAGTTATCAGTGGGCATCCCTGATTCAGGGCTAAATACTTTCAAATTTACAAAAGAAAGTGTTTCAAAAGTGGCCTTCTCAGTGAGTGGACTCAACCGTGACTTATGCAGTGTTATCTGAGGGGTGACTACAATCTCCACCTCCTTTGAAAGTGACAAGTCCATTATGAAAGATTCATCCCTTTGCCATTATGTTTTATCTCCTGTTAAAATAAAAATAGTACTGTCAGGATAACATTCCGATTGTTTTACTTTCATTATTTTCTGGGAGCATTTGGAGTGTGTTTTGTATCTGTGTTATTGGTACACATTTTGTGTGTGTCCGTGTGCTGGTGGTCATTGATGAAAGTATTTGTAGGGCTGTCCTGAAAAGTAGGCCAGCGATGGAAGGTACAAAGGTGCTGACTACAATCTTCCTGCTTCACAAATTCAACGAGCTCTGTCCTAACAGTGTTACCAGGTGGCTTTGAGCAAGCTACTTCTCTGAGCCCAGTTTCTTCCTGGTAAGATTCTGCAGGTGATTGTGAAGACTCAGTGGATCAGTGTATATAATCCACAGTAGCTGACGATTATAATATGTCTTGCATTTTCCTCTCTGGAACCTTTAGTCACATTGTTCTTTTGGTGGAAGTATCCATGTGGGCATATGTCCACATGACTGGGTCATTTGTGCACCGTGATATCTACATTTCCTTATTTCTCCCCCCTGTTCGTCAGTGATACCTCACACAGATTATGCATAACATGGTCTATTGACACCAGGCCTGGTCCATTCTTAACCCTTCTTCTGCCCTGAGCTGCGGTACAAGGGTCTAATCCTCCCCTCGTGATCATATTACCCAGACTCCTCTTCAGCCCATGGGTGTTATTGGTGGAAACTCTGAGGTAGGCAGGTTGGAGGGGGAAATGCTCTGGTTTCTCCTTGGAGTGGTGCTTGTGGTTCTACCTTGGAGCGGTTTCTCTATAAATGGCACATCCTTCTCTGAGGCTCCAGTTCACTCAGAATAGACCTCGGTGGATTCAGTCCCAGGAACCCAGGAACCCTTTATCTCTCAGCCTTGGGTAGTTCTCTACTTCCTATTTTTACTAATCTCTACTTTGTCTTATCATCCCTATTTGTCTTCTCCAACAGGTGCAGATTTTCCATCACTCACATAGTCTAGCCAGTTTCTTGTGTTAAAATACTGTTAAATCGCCTGTTTTAAAACTTACAGTGGTTTGTTTTCCTAGTTAGACCCTGACTGATACACAGATGCTGTCTTATTTATATTACTGAACTTTACCCTCTGGATTAGAAACTCACACTATGGAATGTAAAAGCAACGGATTCTTAGACTCCTCAGGTAAATGAGCAAGAACCCTCACAGGATCAAGTTGGCTTCAGGAGCCTGGTGAATACGGCTCTACACATAGTTCAGGGGATGTCTGTTTAGGTAGGAAGGACTTCTGTTTACACTGGCCGTAGATTGAACTGAAACTACCACAGGAAGGGCAAGTGAGAATCCTGATAGCCAGGAGCTCCATGTCAGGGCCGAGGGCAGAGAAATCCTTTTCTGAGTGTGTGATTAATTCTATGTTGGATGAGATAAAACGCTTTTCCGAGTGTGTGATTAAACTCTATGTTGGATGAGGGGGCGAGGTACCCATCAGGTTTCCTATTGCATCCGTAGACTTCAGAGGTCATAGACAACTTCTGTGTGCTTGCAGCTGTGGGTGGCATGCTCCAAAATGGAGAGGAAAACTGGCAAAGTCTCCCCATTTCTCAACCATATTGCACTAGTGATAAGGACAAGCATGAGTATTCCAATACTGCGGTATTTATCACTTCCCCCCATACAACTACTCTTACAGTCACCCTCCCACCCTCACCCATGAACTTACTAAAAGGGCAAGGAATTTTCTTGCTCAGAGGGTGTTTGACTCCAGGCTTTCTTTGTAGCATGGGCTTGGGATAATGAGTGAATGAGGGAATAAAGGAAACCAGCAAGGCTAAGTCAGTCTGCCACTGAGAGGAAGGAAGAGGGAGATATTCAGAAACTAACTGCTGGTTGGGTGTGGGGAGAGATTTGGGGACTGGAGAGTGAGAGCTGCAGGGTGGAAGGGGGTATAAGAAATTGGGAGGACAAAGAAAGGGGACTTTATGAAATGCTGCTGCTGAATATAAGTTACACCTCTAAAGTTCTTTAAGAAATGCAAATATGAATCCAATCTAATTTAAAATGGTTCAAGTGGTTAGACTCTACTCTAAAAAAAAAGTTTTACATGCACCAGACTGTATAGTTACCTTAAGTTTATTTGATTCATGAGTTGTCTAATTTATATCATTAGCACCTTAAATGTTACTGTATTGTTCTCTCATTTTTTCAAGTGTATGTGTGCTATCTTTTTAGCTAGGCGGGAAGCTGATAACCAATTGCTTTTTATAATTTTTTTTTTTTTAAGATAGGGTCTCTCTCTGTTCCCAGGCTGGAGTGTAGTGATGTGATCATAGCTCACTGCAGCCTTGACCTCCTGGCCTTAACTGAGTCTCCTGCCTCAGCCTCCAAAAGTGCTGGGATTACAGATGTGAACCACCATGTATGGCCATGCCTTTTTATTTATTTATTCCCATGGCAATCATTGATTGAGGGTCTGCTGTGTGCCAGGCTCTGTGTAAGATTCCATCATGCCCATAAGGAGCTCACAGTTACAGAGGGAGACAGAAAATCAAACATCCATTACTC
This sequence comes from Tarsius wallacei, assembly GCA_963574415.1. NCBI lineage: Eukaryota > Metazoa > Chordata > Mammalia > Primates > Tarsiidae > Tarsius > Tarsius wallacei. Next base: position 25,821 of record CAUYQG010062451.1, on the reverse strand, counting down.
CATATGGTCAAAGTAGTGATAGAAATGAGGATACAGGATGAGCACAGAGGAAGGATGCAGTCTATAAACACCTAGCACAGAGTCAGGTATACAACAGGTGCTCAAACACAAGGCAAATCCAGTGACAGATGGTGCTAAGACTACAGACCAAAACCAGGGATTCAGCAATACCAGTTGACAGGAACCCAATTTTCCATTGAATATTATTATAAAATAGAAGTCAGTAGAAAAGGTGGTTCAACCCATAGTTCTCTCTACCTGACAACTAAACCAGTTCCATCAGTCATCATATATGAATGGCATGAGAACATACCACCACATTATGGGACTGAGATGGGGCAGAGACACAGAAACATCTGACACAAACTCTCTATTCGTTAGGAAACCTCACTCTATTGGGGAAGATCACACAAATACAGGATACAATTAGTAAATAATATAAGCCCATATACAGGAATACACAAAATCATAAGCTAGAAGTAACAGTGTCCTGTGGGAATTGTCTGTCAGGTAAGCCTTTTGTGCATCAAAACATTCATGCAACAGAAATAAATGCTCAAAATAATGATTTGGGTATACTAAGGTGACATTATCGACCACCCAGTAGAAAGCACTTGTATATAGGAATAAGGAATTTGTGTTCATCGGCCTTCAAAATTCAGTGCTTGTTTTCCACTTAACACATCTCTATTTGAACGAGATGCATTTCAATTGTTTGATAACCATGTGTGTCTAGGGTTCCCTTACAGTGCAGGCTTGTAGGAATCAACTACCTATCAGCTACAGTCTCTAGAAGCTTACAGCAGATGCCAGATAGATAGAAAACTGACAGTAGTTCTGCCACAAATGTTAGACGAAGGTCATTATATTCAGAAAAGAACCGCCTTTTTTTGTTTCTAGAAGCATCAGGATTTGTAGTCTAGATGGTGAGATGAACCCAGTTCTGTTGCAGCGGTGTAACTATCCATCACCTGCAGCCTTTTTCATCTGAGAGAGCCCCAGAGTCTCACAGTAGTAAGAGGTAGATTTGTACAGTCAATATGCAATATATACTAGTGTTCTCAGAGAATTTCAAAACTTTTCAGCACTTAATGATTTGACCAAATGAGACAGCTTTTTGGATCCCTGGAAAAAATACAGGTTGAGTATCCCTAATTTGAAAATCCCAAATCTTAAATACTCCAAAACCTGAAACTTTTTGAGCACCCATATGACACTCAAAGGAAATGCTCACTGGAACATTTCAGATTTCAGATTTCCAGATTAGGGATGCTGAACTGGTATAAGTAGCAAATATCCCAAAATCTGAAAAAATAAAAATAAAAATTGAAATCCAAAACACTTCTGGTCTCAAGCATTTCTGCTAAGGGATACTTAACCTGTATGTCTACTCAGAGTTCTCAATAAATGTTTGTTGGATGAAAAACCAAATGAATCAATAGCTCACCTATCAATTCTCTGATACATAAAATATTTTTAGCTCTGGGTTAATGGTTCCATACTCATTTGTATGAGGATCTCTCTCTCTCTCTCTCATTCTTTTTTTTTTTTGTAGAGATGAAGGCCTTGCTATGTTGCCCAGATAAATACTGAATATCAATTGTGGTTTTTAAAAATAACGGCTTTATTAAGATATAATTCAGGCAATACCCTTGGGTCCCCTCCTGTTGTAGGAGATTTTCTGTCTTCTCAATAAATCCTACTTTCTCAAAAATATATATATAATTCACATACTGCATAATTCATTCCTTTAAAGTACACAATTCATTGGGCTTTAGTATATTCACAGAGTTGTGCAGCCATCACCACTATTTAATTTCCAGAACATTTTCCTCACCCCAGTGAGAAACTCAACGCCTGTTAGCAGTCATCACCCAATACACCCCTCCCCTAGTCCCATGTAGCTATATTTCAATTGGAAAAATTATCTTAAAGGCTGAATTTAAAATTTTGGTAATTAGACTAGGCAGTGGAGTCTTTTGGCTTAGCAGTCCTATGCCATTTACTTATTTATTTACTCTTCAAATATTTATTGAATGTTGTCTTGGGCATTAGTGTGAAAGAGAATAGACAATTCCATATGACAGATATAAGTTCTTTTTTGAGATAAGCTCAGAGTGCATAGGCTATATCTCATTTTTGTGCATGACTGCTGTAAGATCAGATTTAACACAATTTTGCACAGTTAGAACCTTAAGTTACTAGAATATCATCATTTGCTATCTCTGACCCTAAGCAGCTGTGAATACATTTTTATAGAGATGGATACTATGTCTGTGGCCTACCAGTTTATTCCTAGTTAGAACCTGGCTTGAATCACGAGAAACTACAAGATGTAAAGGAAAGAAGTCTTGCCTGTTTCCATTTCATACTCTATTCTATTTCATTTCTGAAGAAAAATTTAAAATATCTTTTTAATATTTAAAAGTATTCTAAAATACATTTTTGATATTTAAAAGTATTATGTAGCCAGGCTCGTTGGCTCAGCCTGTAATCCCGCGCTTTGGGAGGCTGAGGTGAGTGGATTGCCTGAGTCCACGGGCTTGAGACCCGCCTGGCAACTTGACGAGACCTCATCTCTACAATACATAAAAAAATCAGCCAGGCATCATAGCGCGTGCCTGAAATTCTGGCTACTCGGAAGGCTGAGGCGGAAGGATCGCCGGAGCCCAGCAGGTCGAGTCTGGGCGACAGAGTGAGACTCCAACTCAAAAAATAAAAATAAAAATAAATAAATAAAAATAAATAAAAAATAAAAGTATTATGTATTGAAATGGCAATATTTTAGATATATTGTGTTAAACATATTATATTCCCCCCAGATTTACCTCTCCCTTCCTTTAGGATGGAAAACAAAGAGAGATTGGCTCATTTAAAGGGAACTCAACCTGGAGAAGCAACAAAAAATAAAAGAGGTGAAGGAAGAGGCATGACAAGTCTCTGTCTACTAACTTTTTATAAATGTTGTCATAATTGAGGGGAGGGAGATTATAAGAATCAGGTTTGAGAGGTTATCCTAAATCTGATTTAACCCTTTAGTCATCTTGAAATTGTAACATCATTTTGTTATCAAGACTTCTTTCTTGAAAGGGAATCCCAACAGACTCTAGGTAATTGTGTAGCTGCACACAGCACATACAGACAGGCAAAATTGGATGCTTTGGAGAGCTGAGCCAGATACATAGGGAGGATCAAAACAGCTGGAGTCCCTTGCTCAGGAATAAATAGTAATTTTCTGACTTTATTTTTAATATCTATGTGGATAAAGAGAAAGAGATAATTGCATTTGTGTTGCATAAAAGGCAGAGATATAATCTTCAGGATTATATTATTATAGTATATTAATTTAATAATATCTATTATAATCTAGTATAATCTCTAATCTAATATTATATTATTATAATATTATTTATTAATACAATCTCTATTATTGCAACCAGGATTATATTATTAGATCCTTTTCCTTTATGTGAATAGTCCCAATTTAAGAAGATCCATATTTTGCCAGAGTAACTAGTAGGTTCTTAGCCACCATTTATTTAAAAAGGCCCATTGCTGTCTGGGGATATTGATGATACAAAGACAAAGTGACTGTATAGCCTTCCTTGAGAAAGAGACAGTTTGGTGGGGGAAACAAACAAACAAAAACGAAAGCAATATTATACATGCTTTAATTGTGATATTTGTTTACTAGTAATTTTAGTAGAACAAGTACAATTTTATAAGTAAAAAAGGCAAGTCTGCATAGGCTATTACTTCTACTTCAAAGCTTCTACTGCTGCATGACAACAAATTATCTATAAATTTTAACTTATTTATAAAAGCTAGTCTAAGCTAGTTTTTGTTTTTATGGCTCTTTGCTGCTGAATATGTAGAACAAACAAATCAAGAATTAGTCTTTTGTTTCAGTACTGTATGCCAAAAAGCAGCGATTTATCAAGGAAAACTACGCTTTACTTACAACCGTCAGTAGACTGGAGGCTTTGCTCCATGGCTAAGTGTCAAAACTTTGTGAAATCAAAACATCCACTGACAGGCAGTAATGATGAAAAACTACCAGACAACTTGACAAGAAGACAAATGATTATAGTGGACAACCTTGGGGGAAAAAAATAGGAACTAATTAGTGAATTTCCTAGTGAGTCCTTTCCATTATGACAAAGATCTCAACAGGTATATCTGTGCATAGGGCAATGTCCCAGGTGGCTTTGTACAGTGTTTGTGTGTGTGTGTGTGTGTGTGTGTGTACATTTGTGTGCATGAGGGAGAAGAGATGAAGATAGACGGTATGGTCCATGTTTGGGAGCTTTACGTGATAATCCTATAAAATGCTGATAAATGTTTCCATGTCTCTACAGATTACTTTCTATTTGTAAATTAAACACCTTTGACACAGACAGAAAATTATGATTTCCACATTTGGAAATTAACGTTTTTTATTCTTTAATGTTGCTCAAGTTACATTTCCATCTTAGTTCATTCCACGCATGCCTGAGCAACATCAGATTTTGCTTACGTGTGCATCTGAAGTCACTAAACAGGCTTTATAATACACTAAGGATCTGTATAAAATCTATGTGAGCAGTACTTATATGCCATTTTGTAGAATTTGGAGCATAGGTATAAGTTTTCAATCTCTCCATACAGGTTTATAATTGTACACTTATTTTTTGACACGTTGTTGGCCAGATTTAGGACATGCTCCTCATTACCAGGTATTCCCTTATTGACTAAATATTTTTAAGCACAATTATATAACACTGCCCAGATTATACTTTGGAAAATATTTTATAATTAGGCGAGCGAAGGAAAGCAGGTGTCCCTTGTAGAAATAAATCCCTATAGAATATTACTATGCTTGTCCTGCCCTAGAAAATATATAAAAATCATAATGATTTGTTTGAGTAAGCTAATGAGCATCATTACTTTAAAGTATCCAGTGAATTAGATAATCCTTTATATGAGGGGGATCCAAAAAAACCTGGAATTATCTTTTGGAGAGCAGGCCACAGGCTTCCCCCACTAGGTGAGTGTTGTAGGAACCCAGCTGGTATTAATGTACCTGCTACATTGCTGTGAGAGGCTGTGCTCAGCTTCAGTGAATTTTTTTTTTTAGGTTCTTTCGAAACATTTGCCCATTTCACAATGGGTGATTTACAAGTGCACCTGCCCACACGGTGCTGAGTGTTTGGCAGTTGTTGACCAAAAATGGCATGACTCCCATGCTCCACCTTCCCTATTCACCCCATCTTGCCCCAAGCAACTTTATTTTGTTTCCCCAGATGAAAAAAGTCCTCAAAGGGAAATGTTTTGCCAGTGTGGAAAATGAAACCAAAAAATGGCAGAAGCACTAAAAGACATCAAAATTGACGAGCTCAAAAACTGTTGTGAGCAGTGGAAAAAGCATCCTGATAGGCGTATTGCATCAAATAGAGAGTATTTGAAGATGGCTGAAGTTTAAACACGTAATAAATACACAACTTTTTAAGAAATAAATTCCTCTTTTCTAGGGGTTCTCCCTTGTATGGCCTGGTTTCAGAAAAGTTTTAATTTTTGGTATTACTAAACTCTGCTAAAGTTAAAGCAGTGAGAAGCTCGTATGAATATATGAGTATCGGAACTGCATGAGGCAATACAGAAGCACCTGGTCCTGATGCCATAGGCTGGGAGAAGAGCTTGAGCGGGAGTAGGCCAGTGGAAAGTGACTGCCTCTGCAGGGCAGGGCAGGGGAGGAGGGGATGGCACAGTGCAAGGCACCATTGTGTTCATTCCAACAATGCTTTGAGATGCACTTTGATTCCTGTAGTTTCCCATTAAAAACAATCAGTGGACATTGGAGACCAGTAGCAGTCAATTCATCATTCAAGGGGGCTCCCTTTTGGTCACTCAGTTCTCCAAAAGGGGCATTCCAATCCAAAGGATAGTCCACCAGAGACAGGGCTGGGAGAATAGCATGATGGGTGATGTGGCCACTTCTGCCTTCGTTTCTCTACTTCTTTAAATGCCTCTTGTTGTTTCAACTGACTCATGTGAGTAGACCAGAAAAGATCTGATAAGCAGATTTTCTCTCTTTTACTCTTTTAGTTAGTCTTCCAGGGCACAATTGAGTGTGGGTTTCGAGGTTGCTAGTCAGTTCAAAGAGTCCCTATATGATTGTCCCAGTTTTTTTTTTACTTTTATTTAATGCCTTGTTTTTCTCTATTCTAAGGAACCCTATTCAAATTACAGATGATTCTTTACTGGAAATTCTTGTGGTTTGTAATTTCAGGTGGAAAACTAAGCACTAAGTATAAAACAACTGAGACTAATAGGAAGAAAGCTAAAGTTAAGGAGAATTTTTTTTTTTTTACCAAGGCATATTACATAGATTCGTTTTCTCTTCTTCATAGCACTAAATATTTTATTTATTTATTTATTTATTTGTTCTATGTGTTCTTGCTTTCTAGAACTTAGTCCCTATGATGAAGGGATAACATGTGCTTCATACTCTGCAAATCCAGCACCCAACTCAATGTCTGGCACTAGAAGGGACTCAGTAAACAGTTATTGAATGGCAGAATTTATGTTAGGCTAGCAGATGTGTAATCTCCAATTTCACATTTATATGTGTTTTTCCACTGATGTTAGTTTAGATTGTTGGGCAATCCTTGAAGTTTTTGTTCCTTGCTTTGATTAGAAAGTTGAATGTATTCTATTTCTTTTTAATTTTTGTTTCTTTTTATTTTTTTGAGTCGGGATCTCACTGTGTCACCCAGGTTGGAGGGCAGTGGCATGATCATGGTTCAGTGCAGCCTCAACCTCCTGGGCTCAGGCAATCCTTCCACCACAGCCTCCTTAAGTAGATAGATGAGACTATAGGCACACACCACTATGCCCAGGAAATTTTTTTTATTTTTTGTAGAGACAAAGTCGCTATGTTTCCCAGGCTGGTCTTGAACTCTTAAACTCAAGCAACCCTCTCACCTCGGCCTCCCAAAGTGCTGGGATTACAGGCATGAGCCATTATGTCTGACCGATCTATTCTATTTCTGAGGGTCTTTAAAGTTAACTAAAAAATGTTCTTTAAAAGAAAAAATATCAAGCTAGCAAAAAGAATCACACACTCAGAACTAAGATAGAATCATCTAGTTCACACTGTTTCCCAAGCAATAAAATCTACTTATTATTTGGATATAGTTTATTGACTAACACCCAACATTTTCATATATGGGTCTGGTATTTGCATCTGTATGTTCATAGCAGGAAGTGGTGCTAAGATCCTTGCCCTGTGAAGTAGTCCACCTTAGCTGGATCCTTCCATTTTTGCAACAGAATGAAGAATCCTAGCATGAGCACAGAGGAATAAAGTAGCATCTGGTTGTCTTTTCACACCTAACTACAAACTTGTCTTCCAACATGAAGAGCCAGCAACAGCATGTCCTATTTTGTTTCCAGAGGAGGAAACAGAAGCTGACTGAGGGGCTGAGGAGTAGGTTTTATAATGAGTGGGAATTCACTCAGCATCCTGTCCTGCTGGACGCTGTATCCACTGGTGTTTAGCCTGCCTGCTGGGCGCTTAGGAATGGTTATAGCTTGGTAATCCTAAATTGAGAAATGTTGGTTTCTTTCATACTGCTAGGGTATTACAGTTAGCTTGGAAACACTCTGAATTTAGCTCAGCAGTGATTACAATTGCTTTCATCAGAATCAGCCAGGTATGGGCTCTCCTGTGTGTGAATACCCCCAAATTTCCCACAAACTCTGAGAGGACCAGAGCAGACCCTCAGTTCTGGTATAATAATACTTTATTTTTGTCTTTATTCCACGGAGTATTGCTTTATACCACCTCTCACCATGCCTACTTTGCTGCACCACAACAATGACCATTTACACGATGTTAAACAGAATGATGCTTGTAATGATGTAGCTGTAACTGTAGAACTAGCTAAAACTGAGCCATTGCTTAAGTTGTTAAAGACGGCACAGAGTCAAAATTGCAAGTCATGTAGCCCAGGCTCGTGATGTGGGAGAAAGCTTTAACCTCCTGATTGTCAACACCACCAGCCTGGCAGACCGACTGCAATGGCATCATCCTGACTAGTTAGAAATGCCATAAAATCTTGATTCATCCCCCAGATCGGGGAGATAGATTTAAGTGTTGCCTCCTGTCTTCTTGTCAGTTGACTTGCAATAATGTTTTTTTCTTTTCTCAGAAGCCGGTTTCATAATATTGGCTTCTGTGTGTGTTGGATAGCGAGTCCATTGTCCAGTAACACTGTTATGTTCTTACAGCACTTCAGTTCACATTTGAGCAGTGGCCTACAGCTGGGGTCCATTGAAGGGGGTGAGTCCTGGGCCTCCTTTTACCTATTTTCAATTAAAAGTTTGCCTCTGATTGGAATTTACATTCCAAGCAAAACACCAACCACCTCAAACACACAAAAACAATCCTACATTTTATGCTCGTTTTAAATTTCTATTTCTCTTAACTTGTATACTCAGTTGCATGTTTTTGAGCATTTAATATCAAAATAAGTTAATAATTGATAAATATAATTTCTAAAATAATGGCAATGATTTTATTTAAAAACTTTTTAAGCCTTTATTGGGTATTTACCATGTTTCAGATCCTCTTCTACATACTTTTGTTAATTATATCAATCAAATCTCATAACAACCCTTTGAAAAGCAATATTAGTACCTCCATTATACGGTTGACAAAACTGAGGCCCAGAGAGTGTAACTAACTTACTCCAAGACCTATAACCAAAACACTTTGGAGTCAGGATTTGAATTCAAGCAGTCTGACTCAAGAGTCCCGATGCTGAATATCAATTCTATGAAATAAAAGGAAGGAAAGTTATTGAAAAATCTTAGATAATAGTCAGCTTTGCAGGTTCCAGACTTTTATATATAACACGTTTCTCGCCCTTTACCTTATCAAGCCAATATTAACATGCTTATTTAACATTACTAACAGGTAAATTCCAAATATCAAGAGGATAGGATATTATTCTTAGAAACTCTAGTTTAGAGGACAGTCTTGGGCCCTTTGCACATCACATCTTTGACAGGCAGTTTGTAAATCCGCAGGTAAGTTCAACAGGCTCAGTACAGAAGCATCTAGAATCAGGAGGCTATGCCTGAAAAGTCTGAGAGCCTATGGAGACCTGAAGAAAGGCAAAGAGGATAACTAAGGTATTCAGCTCCGTGAGTCAGCTGCTTGCAGAGGCAGCATTCCCTGAGGAAGCTTCCAAAGAATTATGTTAAACTGTATTAATGCAAGAGGGTAAAGGAGAAGCCTGGTTTCTAATTCAGCTTTGGAGTTCCCTTGGCTGGTGAAACAAGCACAGGTCCCCTGCCATTAGCCTTCAGCATGTCAGCAACTTTTTTTCATTACTTATTCAAATGCATTCTCAACTCTCTTATACAAAATTCCCCATTTTCCCTCATTATTTTCTTCCTTATTTATTACAACATTTCTAAAATAAATGGTCTTTATTTGTGGTCTTGTTTGTGCCTTCATTTGTTCCTTTTTTTAGTTCACTGATTTACTCATTAATTCACCCAGCATCTCTCCCATCCCATCCCACATGTCTTGGCTGGCCACTCTGGGTCACTCAGTGTACTTGGTTCTGGGGACAAGTTAGGACAAAGTGGTACTGGTACTCTTTTTCCCCAGGCCCTGGGTCCTCACATTGTTCCCACCGATGCACACTCCACGGACAGGGGTGGGGGGTGGGGGGATGGGACACGACAAATTTGCATTCTATACAACATCACTGACTTCATTTTTTACTCAGCTCACTCATTCCTTCACTTAGCTGATCTCTTACTGTTGTCGGGGAGAGGAAGCTAATTGACCTAACTCCCAAACTACATGGGAGTCTTGTAAGTTTCAACGACTGGTTACCACAGTTTACTAAGCTCTTGCATGTATTTCATTTCATTTGCTCCTCAAAACAATACATTGGATGGGGGAGAAATCTAGTTGGATAATAATGTCTATATTGTAAATAGTTTCTGATACAGACAAAATTCCTCTGTGTTTATCTATGTCTTTATGAGCAAGGAGAAAGGCTGTGAGCATTGCCTAGATTAGGAGGGTGGTAGTGGAGCGGGTTAGAGAGAAAAACATCTTTGCTTTCATTCAGCTTTGTGAAGGAATATATATTAGCACCTGCTTTATTAAGTAAAATAGGCATGCATTATTTCTGTAATTCTAGAAATATCAAATAAAGACGGTCCCTTCCCACTGTGGGAGCTTTTCTGTCCTCTCAATAAATTCTGCTTTCTCACTTAAAAAAAAAAAAAAAAAAAAGAACAATTCTCCTTCCATCTCCAGCCACCGCAGCGAGAGGAGCTGCCGCCACGTCCGCGCATCTGCAGTGGATGGTCGTGAGGATCTGTTCCAGCTTCCTGATCAAGAAGAACAAGCAGACCTACAGCACCGAGCCCAATAACCTGAAGGCCCGCAACTCCTTCCGCTACGACGGGCTGATCCCCCCCAAGACGGTGGTCGTGGAGCTGGCCGACGATGGCAGGGTCGACGTGGTGGTCACGAAGCGGAGGTCCGGCCAGGGAAAGCCAGCCACGTCCTACGTGCGAACCACCATCAACAAGAACGCCAGGGCTACAGTGAGTGGCACCAGGCCCTTGATCCGCCAGAACAAGTACCATTCCGATCTGCGCATGGCTGCCATCCGCAGGGCCAGCGCCACCCTAAGCAGCCAGAAGCCGGTGATGGCGAAGAGGAAGCGGACCGCCTCACCAAGAGCCCCTAAGTCTGCTCCCCAGAAGCAATAGTCAGCTGCCTTCCTTAAAAAAATAAAATAAAAAATAAAAACAATTCTATGAGCTTGAGACTAGCCATTCCTCATTTTTATGGTTGAAGAAATTGAGTTCAGTGGAAGACCAGGGTCTGATCAGATGTCGGGAGAAGAAACAGGTAGATCCAGGCTCTACCTCAAATCTTCTAGTTGGGAGTTTAAGTTTCTGCCAACGGCCGTTGTCTCCTTTCCGTAAAACAAGCACATCACAACTTGAGGTTTAGGGTAGTGCATCAAAGCAAAATCATTCAGACACAGTGGCTCATGCCTATAATCCCTGCACTTTGGGAGGCAGAGGTGGGAGGATTGCCTGAGCCCAGAGATTTGAGACCAGCCTGAGCAACATGGTGAGCCCTCATCTCTACAATTAATCAAAAAATTAGCTAGGGGTGGTGCCAGCTATTTGGAGGGCTGAGGCAGAAGGATCACCTGAGCCCAGCAGGTTGAGACTGCGGTAGCCGTGAGCATGCCATTCTCCAGCCTTGGCGATAGAGTGAGACTCTGACTCCAAACAAACAACAGAACAACAACAAAAAAAACTCATCGGTGTTGAGGCATAAGATATTTTGATTGAAAGGATCAACCATAGACCATTTGTCTCTGAGTGTGATGTCAGCCACCAGGTTGACTACACCAAGGTCTTCATAACTTTTTCAAGTTTTCTCCTTCTGAATCCAGACACCTCTGACAGCTCATGACATCTTCAGATGGTGCTAAAGCCAAGAGACCCAACTCTGGCATAAAGAAGTAGGTTAAAGACGAGTGTGGACAATTGTCAGTTGTGCATACTTAGTTAGGAAATGCCCCAAGCTATTTTTCTACCTGATTCTCTGTTTTAAGTATAGTTTTCCAGAAGTGATGCCAGTGAAAATTAATTTATCTACTGAGGAGTCTTGACCTCTTCCATGGTAGGCTTTTCAAAAAGAGGAGCAATATTATTGTGGTGACGTCTCTTGGTGATCCGAAGAAATGAAGTGCACATGGCATTCAGCAGGTGAACAACCAGAAGAATCTGGCCCTTGAGGCAGGCCTGGCAGGACACCAAAAAATTCAACAGGCATAGCAAGATTAAGCCCTTATGTGGTTCAATTTCTGCCTGGTATCACACTCAAAAAACCAAAAATCCAGCTGAAAAATATAGCCTAAATAATTCAGATGTATTTAGTGTTTCTCAAGTGCACAGTGGTAGGAGTGGGGGAAGGGGGCACTTTCTTAATGTTCAGCCATAGTTTTAAATTTTATATTTAGAGATCATTCTCATTCTCTACTCATTTCATGCCCTGCAGCAACTCCCAAACAAGGTTTCTTTTTTCTCTCCAGTCTGCACTTGACACTCACCCTGCCTGTCTTCCTTCTCTTGCTCTTATCACTCTCTGCCTCCTTGTGCCAGGTATGCCCTTGGATCATTTTTTCTTCCCCATCATTGTGTCACCACATCTGACAATTACCTCCCCTGCTACACTGTGAGGAGTAGCCTTCATTTTGACTGCTATTCTCTTAAGAATCAGCTTCACTTTGCTGTGGACAAGTGCCCCTTCCACCCACCCTAAATACTCTAGAATTCTGACTGATGGAACTTTCCATCTCATAAGACTAAATTTCACCTTAAAACCCAATGTGTGAAACCAAAATCTGGTAGATCCCAGTGAATTAAACGAAGAAAAGTGGAGCTGCTTCAGCTGGCAACTGCATCAAGGAAGGTTGCCTTGGCTGTGAGCTGCCCCTTTGCCATTCTCACATCCCTAGGCTGTAGCTGTGACCATTAGGTATGTGTTTCAGGTGTGCTTTTTTGATGGAGAGATGCTCAATATGCAGGGATGTGAGACTCAATGAAATGTTTACATAAATGTTTCAACACAGCAAAAATAGAGAGAATGAAGGCCTTCAATACAAGTGACAGACCATCTTGGGATAAAGCAACACAAAATTCATGTTTCTGCTCACCTGTTGTTTCTAGTATTTATTCTGTGCATTAGAATATCTATCAATCTATCTGTCTATCATCTATCATTCTATCTGTCTTCTTCAAGTAGTGTTTTTTGGAAACCAGTGATGAAATCTAGAAGAAAACTATGATAATAGACAAATATCACTTCTGCAAATAAATGTATAATTCTCAAATTAATATCTAAGGGTAGATCCAGAATACTAATTGCTGATTCTAGAAATAAAAAAAACCCAGGAAGATTATATTTTATTTTTTTCTTCTTCTTACACATTCCATTACCTTTTTATGCAAGGGCACAACTCCACATTTGCGGGTTGCTGGGGTTCCTCTTAATTCTAGTGCAAGTGTTATCTGAGAACCTCCAGTCAGCCCATGTACAGCAAGAAAGCAACCCTGCATGTATTGCTTTGGAGGAGTTTTGCAGGGGATCCACCCAGCTTTATTTTGTGCAGGTCAGGTTCTAGCTCAAGGGTGTTCAGACTTTTTCAATAGTTTATGTTTATGCATAAATTGAATGCATGGATAAAATAAATGAAGATAGAAAATGCAATTTTTTCCCGCTGTACATCGGTGGATCATCTTGTTTACCATTTGGGACCACTAGTCTTCTTTTAATTACTCATGTGTGCTTCATCTCCTCAAGGAAGGGGGTAGGTTGCCACTCACTGGAAATATTTTGCAAGTACAGAGTGCCCAAAAGCATGGCGCATAGAATGGAAGGTGCGGTGAGAGTTGAGCTTTCTGGAATTACACCATCTCAGGTAGAATTCAGGGTCACTGGAATTCTACATTCTGCTGGCATTCTGGCAGCTCTGGGATCGCATTAACAGTTGCCCAAGCATTTTTGATAAACAGGAGCAAGGGTGGGAGGTCTATGGAACAGCTGATTATTTTTATGCATTTGACTAAAGTTCTTTATCTTGAAATGACTTAGCCATCACCATTTGAAAGACAGTTGGGAATCTTCTAGTGTAATTTTTTCATTTTACTAGATAATGTTCCAGAAGAAACTTATTACTGCAAAATAAAGCGACCGGGAGGCTGATAGCAGTGCATCCCTAATTGCTGTAAACTCCAGGACAGGTGCCCAGCTTTCGACACAGGGCCATGCTGGGTGACCACCTGGCCATTGCTCAGGAGGCTGTCCCCTTTGCTCTTGCCCTCAGGGAAGTGTTAGGCAAAAATGAATAACACAAAAAGTGGGCCTGATGTGAAGTGACAAAGCCTGTGAGAGTAGAAAAGTGCAGAGAGAAGTAGTTTTTTTGGGGGGTGGGGGAAGATTTTGGAATATAGATGAGGCAAGAGCCAATGAGAATAATTAAGCCAAAAGCCTTGGGTTTTTGCCCAGAGCGGCGTTTCCATCTCCTGTTTTCTCGAACTTGGAAACTTCAGTTAACTATTCCCATTTCCCAATCCCCAAATGGCTCCTAACTTCTGCCTTTCTGCAGGTTACAGTGGGGTTCAGAGAATAAGTTAGACCTCATGAATCTATAAAATATGTTAATAAATTTCCTGATAAGTAGATGGATTGTCCCTGGTTGGAAAACCTGAAGCAGAGGCAAGGGGTGTGAGGTTGAAAGGCACATTTGACACTTCATTCGTCCAAACAGGCCTGGGGAAGCTGCCTGCCTGAGAGGATCAGTGAGGGGTTGACCTGCACAGATGGGCTCGTTTTAATCATACTAACTCCCAGCACCTTGAGGGTGTTTCTCTTTCTCTTCCTCGGTAGATTTTGGTTTTTTTCAGTTGATTACAAGCTGGTAACGATGAAGGCAAAGGTAAGAGCTCGTTTCATATACTAAATCTGGAAGCCTCAGACCCCATGCCCAGCACCAGCCAAGACGGAAGGCTAAGTTAATCTCTGAGAAAACATCTCAGAGACCTGACAGGTCATGACATGTTTTTGTTTATCAAAGTTGCCCATTCTGTCCGCACTTTGTGCCATTAAAAAAAAATTCAGCTCCAATAAAAGTAGAAAAAAAAGAATGAAAGATATGAAAAAAAGGTTTTTGGTAAATTCCAAATGATGCTGGAGTGCTCTTTTTGTCTTTTTCATCCTCTATAACCTATTTATTGTTCAAAATCCCCTGAAGATCCAACTTCAGCCATGGAGACTCTCTTGATTCTAATTACATAACTCCCAAGTTATGCATTTCTTTCTTAGAGTTTCATAGCATCTTGGGACCGCCTTTATCATCACATTCTCACTTTTTGTTGTACTTATTGGTACAATTATCTTTCTTATACAAGTGTGAGCCACTCGGGCAGGAAGCAAGATTTCTTTATTTTTTCCTTCCCTCACTTTAATTGTATTTGATGTTATTATTGCTATTATTCTTATTATTACTGGTGGTCACACACTTCGCTCACATCAGAATATCTGTTGATTCACTGGGTTCCTCAGGCTAATGTAGTAATCAATTATCTGAAACTAGAAATGTAGTTTCTTGTAAGTTCAAAGTCCAGAATAGCAGTTATATTCCTGGAGTCATCAATAATTCCCTCAAAATACATATCTGTGATCAAGGAGACACCCTGTGTATTAGCCATGAATAACCAAAAGCAACTCTATTGTGATACTAATGGACTATATCCTTGCATTTTGTGAATACTACTGTAGCATATGATTTCCCCCATAAAATAAGTCTTTGAAGAGGAGTTTCAAAACAGAACTCAAACAGAACTGGGATATAGACCCTGGGCTGAGCCAGATCTGCTTCGTGACTAAGTGACATGCTACCTCTCCAGCTTGCTAATCCAAAGTCCTCAGCAAAATGACAAATTGTTGGCCACAGAATTCAAGGATCATTTATACATAGATTAAATCAAAATGTTTATTCCAAAAATGCACAAAAGGTTCTAAATACAAGCCAAGAAGGAAAAAATTGAAGAGAAAATAATAGGTATTCATTCTTAGTGGGGGAAAATAGGTGTCATTAAAGAATAAAGATTTGCAGCTTAGAGACTTCTACAGTGATTCAAATAGGATGGTTTAGGAAGAACTAGGGAATTTAGAACTTCATAAGACTACATTCAAGGCCTTCTAAAAAATAAACTTGGCCATTGCTTTACTAGACTCTGGTGTGGTCATGTGCTCTTTGAGCTGTGGCTACTACCATGTTTCCTAAGCTCTGGCCCCCTCTCCTACCATGGCAAGGTGAATCCTGTCTCTCTCTCACTCTCTCACTTACTTTCTAAATAAATTATATTTTCTAATCTAAAAAAGAAAAAACCCTCAAGTCCAGGTCTTAGTGTCATTTCTCACTACCTTCCCTTATGCGTGGTTCAGTCTTAGCTAAATTGGCTCTTCATTGTTCCTTGAACAGATGGTGTCTGCCTGGACTGTTGCATAACTGGTGGGGGGGACAAGAGTGGGGAACAGGAGCTCACTCGTCTCTGGTTGTTATAACATCCAGTGCCAAGCATCGAGCATCTGGGCTATGCACAAGCAAGGTAGGATCATTAATACCACGGAGTGTCTCCCAGCTCCATCCCTCCTAGTAATTCATTCTTATAGCTAGTATAGATGACTATACAGAGCTTTTTTCATAATTCGACCTATTATCTGAGGTCCCAGTCAAATCCCCCTCCTTCCAAAGTCTCCACTGAGACTCCTACAACATGTGATCATTTGTTCATTTGTTTTGCTTTGTTTCAGATCTTCACAATACTTTGTTCTTTCTTTGACCTAGGCCTTTCTCTGTGTTTCCATTGTTGTCAGTAAATATCTCATAGTATGTGTGTTCTAAAAAAATAGCACATTAATTAGAAATGACCAAAAACTTGTTTTATTTTTATTATTGATGTTGCATCTTCACACCCACCACCAAATCACCCCTTTCTTTAAGGATGGAACTTTGCCCTTCCCATCATTTTATCCCCAGGACCTAGTGTGGTGTGAACACACGGTGAGTGTTGAGTAAATATTTGCTCATGAGTATTGGAATGATGACTATTAGTTTGATGAGTGCTTCTACTGGCCAGCCCTAGCCTTTGGCAGACTTACAGTTTCTTCTTCGTCTGCATACTTCCTTCAGTGTCTAGCACATGTGCTATGTAAATGTTGATTGAATTCAACATGGATTTATTTTTCATTGATAAAGATAGAGCACTAACATAGCTTCACATACTAGCTGTGATTAGAGCAGATTTCTTTTAATCTCCACTCCCCCGTAAAGGGCTATAAAACGAAGACAAAGGGAAAGATTTTGACGAGGATGGGTAAAATGGTTAGACAAGAGTGCGCACATGAGAAAGTGAATGAAAGTGCATGAGAAGGAGAATGTGTGAGTGGGGGGAGTGTGAGTGAGAGTGTGTGAAGTGAGAATGTGAGTAGGTGCACAGGTATGACTGTGAGAGGTGGTGTGAGGGAGGCAGTGGGAGTGAGTGTGAGTGTGCGTGAATGTGAGAGCAAGGGAGTGTGAGTGTGTGAGAGGGAGTGTGAGTGAAGAAGGGTGTGGGTGTACAGGTGTGTGAGGGTGGGGGGAGTGTGAGTGTGTGAGAAGAAGCATGAGTGTTGGAGTGTGACTGTGAATGTGCAGATGTCTGAGGGTGAATGTGTGAGAATATGACTGAGAGAACGTGTGACTGAGGGTGTGTGAGGATGCACCAGTATGTGAGGGTGAGTGTGTGACTGAGTGGGAGGGAGTGTGTGACTGTGAGTGTCCATGAGTGTGACTTCGTGAATGTGAGAGGGAGTGTGTGATGACTGTAAGAGAGAGTGTGCCTGAGTGTGAGGGAGTGTGATGAGTGTGTGTGCGCTGAGTGTGACTGTGAGGCTGGGAGTGTGTGACTGGGAGTGCGGGAATGTGTGATGTGTGTGTGTGTGTGAATGTGGATGAGTGTGCCCATGTGTGCACGAGGGTGTGTACGGGTGACAGGGATGGGCACCATGGGTGGGGTGGATTCCTGAGGACCAAGGGGAAGAGGAGGAAGCCAGGGTAGTGGGCCCGAGGGGGCGGGAGAGCAGGTGGAGCCACCTCTGCTCAGGGCCAGGGCGTGCAGGGTGTGGGAACCATGGACTCTCAGCGCTGACATTCCACCGCCCCCTCCCCCCCATCGCCTCGGCCTGGCCCTGGCTGGCTGAAGGCTTTCTTGGCCCTTCGCCTTTTTCCTGGCTCCCCAGCACTGGGAACTCGGCCGGCCTCCAACCCCACACCGAGGTGGGTCGCGCCAGTTGCTAGATTTAACATCTTCCCATTCAGACGCCCGGGCCACTGCCAGGCTCCGGGGCGATATCGCTGCTGTGTGACAGCCTCGAACTCGGGACTGAGAGATGAGTGAGGTGCCCACGGTGCACGGGCTCAGGATGAAAAAGCCAGTCTCCAATAAAAGGGGATGATTAGGATTCTCGCTCCTGCGACCTGTGGCCACATTTGTGACAGGCTATTTCTCTACAGATTACCCAGTGTCTGATATTCTTACAGATGACTTCAGTGTTACTAGCTCTAGAGCTGGGGATTTTTGAAGCATTCTTTCTGCAAGTTTAATTCTCTCTTTCCTCTCTCCCTCTCCTCTGCCTTCCTCCTTCCCTCCATCTCTCAGTATCTCTCTCTCCCCTCTCTGTCTCCTCCCCTCCCTCTTTCTCCTCCATTGCCCAGAAAGAGAAGCCTTGATATCATGTTTATTTCTCTAACTGTCAAGAACTTACCTGTCGCCTCCTAGCACTGGGATGGGGTGAAAGGGTAGGCAAGGCTGATTACAGACTTAAGAAATTTCCGGCTTTGTTCACAGCCGAGCAACAAGCTCTGGAGTCTGAAAAACACTTTTCTTTTTCTTTTTTTCTTATGTCCTTTATATTAATTTTTCCTACATACATTCTTAGAAGCACATGTTTCTAGAAAGAATCTGTAAAACTTAATGATCATTTGTTGCCCCAAACAATTTTCAGGTTGGATCCAACAGCCTGAAATGCAGATACAGGCCCTCCACATCTGGAAGCTTTGAAAAACACTGCATTTGACTGTCTTCAAATAGGGGGAAGGAACAGGGGAAGAAGGAGAAGGAGGTTCTTGGCACCCACAAATACCAGTTGTGGCAGTGAAATCTGATGGGGTGGAGAGCGGGGTTGGGATGTGCAGAGAATAGAAGTAGAGTGAGGAGTGCTGTTCTGATGGAGACCAATGACTTCTGATTTGAGAAATCACACAGTGGGCTCTGGATAATGAGCTCTATTTCTATTCACAGCAGATGAATTTATACTGTGTGGAATTATTCAAAAAAACTGAATCTACTGGATGCTGCAACTTATTTTTAAGCCTCAATAATTAAAGCAGTGTGGTATCTCTGCATGAATAGACCCAAGTATATATGGCATATGATGAAGATGGCAAGTATAATCAGAAATGGAGGAATAAATGTTTCCATAAATTGCATTGGAACAACTAGGATGACTTCTAGGAAAAAAAAATCCTCACACTGTGCACTAGGATAAACCGCAAATGGATGAAAAAATTTAAATGTAAAATAAAATGAAGCTATAAAATTTCAGGAGAAAATCCAGAAGCCATACAAGATTGATGACTACTACAATAAAAAAAAAAAAATCCTCTTACCCAGCAAAAAGAAAACAAAGCACACATACACACAATTCTGCAAGTAAAGTCAAAAGACAAATGAGAACTATGGTAAATATTTGCAATTCATAGCACAAAAAGCCAAGCTTCCTAATGTAAATTAATTTAAAAAAAGACCAACAATATAATAAAAACATGGAAAAGGATAGGTACAGAAAATCAACAGAATGCAAAGACAAATTCCACTTAAACATCTGAAAAAAAGGCCTCACCTCAATCATAATTAGATAAATGTTAAATACAATTTCACTGTGACATTTTTCATCTATCAGACTGGCAAAAATCCAAAAGTGTGAGGATACATTTTACGGGTTAAATAGGCGTTCTCATACGTTATTGATGGTAGTGGATACTGTAGTGCATCCCCCATGGAGTTACCCAAATTGCAAATAGATAATTTTAAATGTATACAAAAGTCTCACTTCTGGGAACTTATCTTGCAGATATAATTATACATGTGCAAAATGATGCTATGAACAAACTTATTCATTGCTGCAATGGTTGTAAAAACAAAAAGATTGTAACTAGACTTATACCCATTTTATAAAGGGCTGTGTTTAACAATTGTGGTACATCCATTTACTAGAATACTATGCAGATGCAAAAGAAAATAAGGAAAATGTTCTCTAGATATCAATATGAAAAGGTTTCCTTTTTGTAAAATAAAAGCTCCTAAGGACATATTATTTAAGAAATAAAGCAAAGTGTGTAGCACTACCAGGGAGGACCCCAAAACACCTGGAATTATTTTTTGGAGAGCAGACCCCTTGTAATATGGAGTACAGGCTTCCCCGCTAGATAAGTATTCTAGGAATCCATCGGCATCAGTGTACCAGCTAGCATTTTGTTGAGGGTGTGTTCAGCTTCAGTGGATTTTTTTTTTGTTTTGAGATTTTTTCAACCGATTTTCCATTTCTTGATGTGTGATTTATGAGCACACCTGCCCACACTGGGCTGAGTGTTCAGCAGGTTTCCGTCCAAAAATGGCTTGACTCCCGTGCCCCACCCTCCCTATTCATCCGATCTCCCTCTGAGCAACTTTTTTGTTATTGTTTCCCAAATTTTAAAAAAAGTCCTCAAAGGGAAACGTTTTGCCAATGTGGAAGAGATGAAACAAAAAATGGAAAGACATCAAAATTGATGAGTTCAAAAACTGTTTTGAGCAGTGGAAATCGCATCTCAGCAGGTGTATTGCATCAAACAGAGGGTACTTTGAAGGTGAAGGTGACTGAAGTTTAAACATGTAAGAATAAACACATAATATTTTTATAAATAAATTTCGGGTTTTTTGGGTTCCCTCCTTGTATATATAGTATGGAATTGAGTGTAAAGGGGAGAAAATAAGAAAATATACTTCTGTTTCTGTAACACACACACACACACACACACACAAAGCAAAGACAAAGAAACTAATAAAAGTCAGTGTGGTGGAAAAGAAAGACAGAAATGAAGTAGAAACGTTTTGCTTAATGCCCCTTTATATTGTTTTGATTTATATGCTTTGTGAATGGATTACCTATTCAAAAATGTGTTCATATATTATATGTGTCCATCATATTGGAATATTTCTGATTTTAATAGTATTGCCAAACTGTCCTCTTTAAGAAAACCAAAACAAGACTCATTAAAAAAAAAAAAATTACCCTGTCTATCTCTCTCTCTCTTTTTTCCTGTTCCCATTAAGGCTTTTAAGGCTGATATATTTCTTTCTTTGACTTGGGAAAGAAGATTAATAAACATGCTGATGAGTGGCCTGAGGATTTGGGGTGTTCTGTCAATAATATGGAGACTATCGTTTCCCCATTAACTCTAGGTATCTGACTCTAAGATGCCAGCTTTCCTTAATGCACTGAGTGTTTCAGTCTATAGATCACTGTTCTCAGCCTGCTAACAACACTCAAGTAGATCAACAGCTGTCATGTTTCAGCCCAAGTGTGTCTAAAGGTAAAAGGTAATGTGTCTCATCAAGATGAATAGCACCAGAGGTTCTAAGTATTTTAACCCTGGCCTTGTCTATAAATCACTTTTATAGGTTAAAACTTATTTTCCTCAGTTATAAACAGTGGTTAATAAACTCTTTGATTTAATAATGCTTCCATGAAAAATATAAACATTTCTAAATACAACTATGCAAGTGAAATGCAATCAGGTCCATAATTTGCTATTGTCATATGAAACCTAGTCTCCTGGTTGGGCGGACCGATTTCCAGACCTGGAGGAAAGAAGCTAGTCAAGTTCTAACAGATGGAGCAAACCTGGGGTTGGTGAGGTGGGAAGTTGGGGCAAGGAGGAAGTTTCTACTTGCTTAGTCTTTCAATTGATCTCTTTCAACTCTTTTCTAAAGGCCTTCACACTTGCTGTTTTCTCTGCCTAGACATTCTGCCCTGGTTCTTTGAGGACCTGCCTTCTCTGTGTCATTTAGGTCTAAGCGCAAATTTTACCTTGAGATGTACTTCTGTTGCATCCCTGTATCCTCTTGTTTTCTTTTCTAGATAGCAAAAATCACTGTCTGAAATGGTCTTGTTTATTCATTTCTTTACTTATTTATCACTTAGTGTTTCTTCTTTCGCTACCACCAAATACACTGAAACTCCAGAAGAGCAGAGACCTTATCTGTCTTGCCTCCCACTTATTCAAAGTGCCTAGAACAGTGTCTGACCCATAGTAAGAACTCAGTAGATAATTATAGTATGAATAAATGGGTGATCAGTGCTCATGTCTTACTTGTTTTTGTACACAAAACCTAGCAAATAAAAAACATTTAACAAATCTGCATCCAGTGAATAAATACATTTTAGTACTCTCTCCATTAGACAGGAACACTGCCTTTTGAAACTCCTGAAATGGCAAAGAAAGGACTCTGTCTTGACCCTCACTTTCTTGGTGATCACTTTTTTCTATCACACTTAAGACAATTATTAAGATCCTTGAAATTCTGAATTTAAAAAAAGTTATGGTTTTAGTATTTGTTTAAAAGCCCCAATATACATTGTAAGACTTATTTAACTTAAAAGACTTATTTAACTATCAGAAGATTTATTGAACATGTAATTTATTTCTTGAGAATCAATGGAATTTGTATTAAACTGAATCTGTTTTTCCTCTAATAACTGATTTAAAAATCAATTCACAAAATTGTTTGTCATCAGCAATGAACTATTTCTGTAAGTACTTTATCCCAATTTCAAATATCATTTTTATAAGTGTGGAAATAGATTTTCAATTGTATAAACAATTTGCATTTATTGAGAGTTGATTTAGTAAATCCTAACCACGAGGCTACATTTACAATATTAATAGCCCAGTAGGCATAATTACATTTAAAAATACTAAAATCTATATTTTTAATGAGCCTGCATCTCTTTTTAGAAAGAATATTTCCTTCTCAAACATACGTCCTTTTCTGATGAGGTGAAGTTACAGATGGTAGACCAGGTTTTGGAAAGTGGAATGAATATCTACTGTGTTTCTAGACATGTTCTAGTCATGGTGCTGGAAAATCTTCATATACTAGGGACCAACCAATGTTCTCTGAAATTTTCTGTCAAGCATTCAGCCTATGAGGAATTTGCCTTGAGGAACTATTCTGTGTGATGTAATCTGTAGTGTGAGAGGGTCCTTTAGGGAGCTAAATCACTTTGAGCTGGGTCCAAGATAAATCTTATTCTATCAACACAATCACTTATCATAATAAAGTTCAATATAGTATAAAATCCTTAAAACTAAGCAATCTTGTTCTTCAGAAAATTTTTAATTAAGATAATTTTACCTAGAAAGTATTTTATGCTAAACTGCCTGGAATCATGTAAATTAATCAGGAACTATCTTATGTTCTCTTCCATTCCTATGATTATACATCAAATATTTTTGCCTTGGAATTTTATTATAATTAACATATGCCAAGAAATCACATTTTAGATAAAAGGGACTGAAACACAACTAATTGCTAGTCTGTGTAGTGAATCAGTGAAAAAGAAGGGTTTTGTTTTTGTTTTGTTTTCTTGACGCACAGAGGAGGGAGAGTAATGGGTCATACAATTGTTTTTATCACTATTTCTTTCTCTGTCCAAATTCATAGCTCTGTTGCAATAGGTATTGTTTTAGAAGACATTTTGGAGTTTATGTGAGTAATGTATTGAAGAGTTGAGATAACTGAGTTGGGATAGGTAATGAAAACTGAAGAAAAATTACTGCCTCTATCTCAGATGCAACTGAGCCATGAGTTTCAATTTTGACTCTCTCTTACTTGTAAATAGGACAGAGTCGGAGCTTCAGTTCTATGGTATGTTTACCTGATGAAATGGAATCCACTGTGCCCAGCTTCTTTCATCCTTGTAAGGTATGCAGCTAGCCTAGACAAATGCCCTCACTGCAATTAAATGGATACATTGCAGAGGGAAGTGTAAATTATTTAGGTGGACCTCAGGCAGCAAGGCAATTTGTTAATATGTATCAGGCACCTTGAAATATTTATAGATTTTGACCCAGGAATTTCAAGATATACAAAAGAATTTGTATACAGCAGTAGTTCCTAAATCTGAACTGCCATCCGCAGGGGTTTACGAGATTCTTTTAGGGAGACCATAAGGTCAAAAGTATTTTCATAATAATAAGATTTTTTTCACTGTGTTGCATTTGCGCCAATGATACAACATAAAACAGTACAGTGGCACCCAACTATTCTAGAATTAGTCTTCCAACTGCTGTGCCCAGGGAGTAAAAATATATATATGTATCCATTCTGCTTATGAGCAAACTTGATAAAGCAGTTAAAATTAGCATCTTTATTAAGTCTTGACACTTGAACACACATCTTTGTAATATTCTGTTGAAAAAGAAGGAAGTACAACCATAATACTATAAGAAAGGGATTGGCAGTAGTGGGATACTGCCAGGGTGGGAGGAGGGAAACACAACATCAATAAAAGTAAACCAGGCAAAGTGGGGACCAAAGGGAGGCCCAAACTCTACCAGTGCAATGTCCACTTGTATACCTAATCCTGAATTGTACCCCACATCTTTAAAATAAAATATATATATTTTAAAAAACTTAAAACACATACACACAAAAAAAGAAAAAAAGAAAGAAAGAAAAAACAACTGTTAGGCCAGATTTAGCCTGTGAGTAAAATTTGCCAACCTTTGCTTTAGATAAATCAAAGGTGCATAAGATAAAATGAAGAGGAAGAAGGATGAAAAAGGGGGCCTTGTATTCTTTCCTATGTGTTCTTTTACTAGTGCAAAAACCTTCCCACCCTTCCCAAACCATCCTATAAAACTCTAATAAATAAGTACCAAAAAAAAAAAGAAGGCAGTACACATGAAGCCCCTCTCCTGCCGACTAAATGTGAGTGGCATCTTGAAGAAATGCTCTTGTGTGATTGTTGCAGTTGAGAGCTGTAACTAGCTGCTTTTTACATGAACACCATTTCAATGTGAAAGAATGACAGAAAGGCAAACTATGGGTTTTCAGACTTGGGTCTGTGACAGATATTTTCTCCAAAATAAACAAAGTGACTCTGTCACTTCCAGAAAAACAAGTAATAGTATTTTTAAATTAGCTAATGACCATATGAGTGTATGAAGCAGAGGCGTTAAGGATGAGGCAAGACTAGTATAGTAACTAACAAATATTTTTAAATGAATCAGTGCATATTTTCACTGACCCCAGAGAGTTCCTTGTAACGTTCAAACATACCCAGTAGTGCATTGCTGATGACCCAAGCGGCAGCTATTTTCCCTGAGTCTACATTGAACAGAGCCATGATTAGTTCTGGTGGCCAACCCTTGTTCAGTGGTAGCAACAGGTTGGCTTCAGCCACTGGTGGTAGCTTCTCCCATTCTCTTTGCCAGGGTTGAGGACCGAGCTTGACATTGACTCTACTCCTCTGTAAATCGTGATGGTCATCCCAGGGGCTCTTGTGGGAAGGGTGGGCTCAGGGCTCTGCTGACAGGTCTCTGAAGAGATGAGTACCAAATGCCGGAAGTTCTTATGCCTAAGGTACAGTGAGTACTTTTGCTCTTTAGTCAGGGTCTCATTCTGTCATCCAGGCTGAATGAAGTGCAGTGGCACAATCATGGCTCAGCACAGCCTCAACCTCTAGGGCTCAGGCAATCCTTCTGCCTCAGCCTCCCAAATAAATAGCTGAGACTACAGGTGTATACCACCATACCCAGCTAATTTTATCTCTTTTTTTTTTTTTTTTGGAGCGACAAGGTCTCATTATTTTGCCTAGGCTGGTCTTGAACTCCTGGGCTCAAGTAATCCCGCTGCCTTGGCCTCCCAAAGAGAAGGCATGAGCCACCATGCCCAGCCTCTTTCATCCTTATTTATTTATTTATTTATTTATTTTGAGTTGGAGTCTCACTCTGTCGCCCAGACTGGAGTGCAGTGGCCGCTCCCGGCCACCGCAGCCTCGACCTGCTGGGCTCCAGTGATCCTTCCGCCTCAGCCTTCCAAGTAGCTGGAACTACAGGCGCGCGCTACCAC
>CAUYQG010062449.1:0-19028 GCA_963574415.1 Tarsius wallacei | reverse complement strand
CTGGGCAGACGAAACCTCATCTCTACAATAAATCAAAAAATTAGCCGGGCGTGGTAGCGCACGCCTGTAGTTCTAGCTACTTGGAAGGCTGAGGCGAAAGGATCGCCGAGCCCAGCAGGTCGAGGCTGCAGTGGCCGGGAGCGGCCACTGCACTCCAGTCTGGGCGACAGTGAGACTCCAACTCAAAAAAAAAAAAAAGTTGCATAATTCTGGAATCTTGATCAAAGTTCCAAACACTATAAAAAAATACAGAGGAAAATAAAGACTGTGCAAAAACGATGTCTGCCCAATAAAGGATTTTTGCAATTCTACTTTCTAAATGCAAAGCAATCTCTAGATTTGGGTGTTTATTTAAAGCATAGAAAACTATTAATTATGATTAACCCATCACTTATTTTTTTCAATATGTATTTTATAATCTAATGATAAAGGAGCATGAACTAGAAAGCATAAGACAGAAGCCTGAATGGTTTATTCAACCTTCAAAGGTGATCTTTATTGGTGCTTTCTCTACTAAATATTTCTGACTTTTATCCATCTTCAGTGAGTTGCTATAAAGGTTCAATAAAATCATTTTCATTAAGCTCTTTGATATTCCTAAGTAGAAGAAGATCCAGTAAAACAAAGTCTGTTCATTTTTTGCTTTTACTTTTATGATACCTGATAACAGAAATATAAGGCAACAATATCCCAAACACTTCAAAAAATAATTGAGCTCACACATTGGTGTTTCCTTTCTGCTTATTAGAACTCAAAACGTGCCAGGCTCGGTGGCTCAGCCTGTAATCCCACGCTTTGGGAGGCTGAGGTGAGTGGATTGCCTGAGTCTGCGGGTTCGAGACCCGCCTGGGCAACTTGGTGAGACCGCATCTCTACAATAAATCAAAAAATCAGCCGGCGTGGTAGCGCATGCCTGTAATTCTGGCTACTCGGAAGGCTGAGGCGGAAGGATCGCTGGAGCCCAGCAGATCGAGGCTGCGGTGGCCGGGAGCGGCCACTGCACTCCAGTCTGGGCGACAGAGTGAGACTCCAACTCAAAAATAAAAAATAAAAAAAATAAGAAGAGGAGATTAAGACACAGTCAGGGACAGAGGGAAGACCCTGTCAGGACACAGGGCAAAGACGCATCTACAAATCAGAAAGAGGCCTCAGGGGGAACCAACCCTGCAGACACCTTGATCTCAGACTTTCAGTCTCCAGGACCCTGAGATGACCGTTGTTTCAACTGTAGTCCTTTGTTATGGCGGCCTCAGCAGATGCACAAGTGAGGTTTTCACAAGTCAGGTATGAAGAGGTTTAGAGCATGGAGTCCATCTTCATCCGTGGTGGATTCTGTATTAGTGAATTTGCTACTCGCTGAAGTGTCTTTGTAAACCCCCAAATCAATGCTCGTGGGGTTCTTGCAGTCATTCACAGACATACACAGAGTGGTAGATATTTAGTTGCCTGACACACGTTTTCAGCTAAGGGTGAGTTGGGCGACACTCCTTGTTCCAGTTCATACTGGGAACGAGTGATCTGTCTGTTGAGTGCCTCGTTTTTCTTTCTTTTTTTTCCCTCTTTTAATTTTTATTTAAAATTGTGGGGTACGATTCAGGGCTAGGTATACAAATATACAAATATTCACCGTGCAGTTACCCTTATCGATGAGGTGTGTCCCCCTTCCCCAGGCAAAGCCTCGTTTTTCACATTTTCTGCTTTTTGTTGTGGATTTTGCTGTTTAAAATGCCCCAAGCTGTTCCGAGCACAGCAAGGTGGTGATGTGTCTCGCTCAGGTGTGAGTGACAGCATCGTCGGCTGTGAGTCCCACTCTAGCAAGTCAACAATGTGTATGAAGCAAGGTGAGTTTAAACAGAAACACACATGAACAAGGTTACACACTGATGGGGCGATGAACATGTCACGACCAGAGGCTTGCGGGAACCTGACCCCGTATTTCCCTAGCAGCCACCGCTCAAGATTCAATAATTCAGTTTTGCAGTGACTCTATAGATCACAATGACTGGCAACAAGGAGAATTTCCTGGAGATGCTTTTAGGGAGGGGCCGGGGGACATTTTTAGGGAGTAAGATGCTTTAGTGGCAAGGGTTTCCAGATACTTTGGGGGTGCTCCTACTTAAGAGTTTTAGCTAAGGTGGCCTCAAAAGATGGAAATATGACTACAGAAGGGAGAAAGGACTGTATCTTGACACTTGGCTGTGAAGACAGTTTGTGCACATGTGGATTTTATCAACTCACCCTCTCCTCTGTTGCCATGGACAGCAGAGATGATAACTTACCTTCCTTTCCACATAGTCTAAACCCCATTATCAATGATTTGACTCACCTAATGGCCTTTGTATTATATTAATGAGCCTTAATAGAGAATATAGCTAGTGCCAGGCTAAGGCCTAGAGCGTTCATTCACGTATTGCCGTGAGCCCACAGTACCATTTAACAGGTCTGTGGAATGACTGTCTGAGGTTCTGGTAAGTGAAGGTGTCTGGCATCTATTAACGTTCTACATTGGACAAAAAAATTAGTATCTCTTTGAGAAAAGATGTTTTTGTTTTTTTTTTATGCTGTTTGTTTGAACCTGGCTTTTTACTTTTGGTTACCTGGAGGCAAAGCTATCTTTCTTTGAGAAGAGCCAGATACATTTCCAGAAGACAGAGGAGGAAATTTGGCAGATGTCTAGTAGGAAGGACTGTTTTAAAATAAGGGCCTGGCTGAGAGTACCTTTCACTGGAAGGGAAGGAGAATAAAGGCCTTTTATCCTCACATTAACTCTGGATTTTGAAGTCTGAAAAGAAAGCACCGCAGAAGTCTCACCCCCCAACCCCACCCCAGATAAAGGACCCGGAGTCACGTGACTATCGATCACAGACCATGGCCAGCCAGGAAGGAACCTCAAAGTCAAAATGAAGGACTATCAAATAAGGAGAAATACATTTTTCCACTCTTGAAACAAGCTCTGTATTGTAGCCCAGCATTCATCTGAAGATATAATTAACGTGGGGAGGGAGGACAAGACAAATCGCAGCAAACTGATTCAGCAGAAATCAGATCGGCGCTGGTTATTGACCTCAGCAGGGGAGAGAAAAACCAATCAAGGAGGCTCGTAGCAGCCGGTAAATGAAATGCACCCGCCCGAGCTCCTCGCCTCTCCACTCGGGGTGAGCAATTGTTAATCTGTGCGCAGTAAAAGAAGAGCGGCACATAAACAACACTCGGTGTCTGAAAAAATGAAACCATTAGTGTAAGTGCATATGCTTCTCGTCCCTTCCCTCCCGAAACGTATGAAAAATGTCTTCTCCAGGGCCAATTAGGATCTCCTGCCCCTTGTGCTAGATACACTACTTATTATAGGTGACAACATAATGCTAAAAAGACGCTTAGAAATAAAACTCAAGCTGTAATCATTTGGCTGAGTAAGACTCCCTGGCTTTGGCAGCCTTGTACATTTGGTAAAAGTTTCCCATTCCACAAGGTTGATGTCTTTGTTTACTATTTATTATGATGCACATGTGGCTGGGGGGGGTGGAGGGGACGAGACCCGGGTGTGCCAGAAACGTCCCATGTCTTCAATATCTTTAAATCAACTTAATTTCATCTCCGAGTCCCTGTCCTGCTTGGCGGGTGAAAATACAACCTGAGGCATTTTTATGACTCCATCTCTCCTTCTAGAAACTGTGCTGAGGTTTTTTTTTTTTTTTTTTTTTCCAGGAGGGGACCGAGAGATCCAGAGGGCCTCTTGGGTCACGGATGGGTGAAGACAGAGATACATACCTGTTACCAGTCCCTGTGGATTCGTTATGTCTAAAGCTCTCTTTGCTGGTTCTGATCTAGTTTTGGAGTTCTAGAATCTTTGGTGAAGCTGAGTCCAGGAGGAGAGCCACACCCCTGGGACATCAGGTGGCCATTGTCCCTGAGGTCCAGGCGCCGTCTTCGGGGCATAGTTGGAGGTCGGGCACAGCTCCCTGGCTGTTGAGGAACTATAGCCCTTACTCCTCACACTCAAGAAAAGTTCTTTTTTTTTTTTTATCTGTGATAAACACTTCCTCTGTCTCCATTTTTCCTCAGAAGCTCACTTCTCACTTTATTTTATTTTATTTTATTTTATTTTATTTTATTTTATTGAGTTGGAGTCCCACTCGATCGCCCAGACTGGAGGGCAGTGGCACGCTCCCGGCCACCACAGCCTCGACCTGCTGGGCTCTGCGATCCTTCCGCCTCAGCCTTCCAAGTAGCTGGAACTACAGGCGCGCACTACCATGCCCGGCTAATTTTTGATTTATTGTAGAGATGAGGTCTCGCCAAGTTGCCCAGGTGGGTCTAGAACCTGCGGGCTCAGGCAATCCACTCACCTCAGCCTCCCAAGGTGCTCCCACAGGCTGAGCCACCGAGCCCGGCTCACTTCTCACTTTAAATTGTATTTTCTCAACGAGCTTCAGCTTTTGAATCTGAACCAGGTAAGTAGAGAAAGCATCTGGCAAGTTTTTCCTGGTCCAAATCTCCAGAGGCGAACGGTTTCTGCAGGGGGAGAAAATAGGTAGGTACAAAAAGAAAGCAAGTTAATACCTCCGTCTGAGTCCATTTTGGCTAGTGGAACAAAATACCATAAACTAGGTAGATTATAAACAACAGACATTTTTTTTCCTCTCTTTCTTTTTCTTTAATTTTTTTTTTTTGGTAGAGATGAGGTCTCTATGTTTTCCAGGCTGGTCTTGAGCTCCTGGACTCAAGCAATCCTCCCACCTCAGCCTCACAAAATGCTGGGATCACAGGCATGAGCCACGGCACCTGGGCTTTCAAACACTTATTTCTCACAGTTCTGAAGTCTGGGAAGTCCCGGATCCAGGTGACAACAGATTCAGTGTCTGGCACGTGCTGCTTCCTGGGTCATAGATGACACCTTCTTGCTATTGTCACATGGTAAGAGATGAAAGGGTCTCTCCAGGGTTCCTTTTATAAGAGCTTTACTTTCATTCATGAAGCCTCCACCCTCATGACCTAATCATCTCCCCAAGGTTCCTCCTCTTTTTTAAAATTATTTCATTTTAAAGACGTGGAGTACAATTCAGGATTAGGTATACAAGTGGTCATCACACAGGCAAAGTTTGGAAAGGCTCATCTTCTTAATGCGATCGCCTTGGAGGCGAGGATTTCAATACATGAAATTGGTGGGCGGGAACGCAACTGTTCAGACAACAGCAATATCTCAAACAATACTATCTGGCATTTGACCAGGGGACCCATGGCTTCCTGCCATGCCAACTCCATATTTGAATGCGCTGAGGGCCATGGCTCCTCTCACTGACTTCTTGTGCTTTATGACAAACGCTAAAGAATCAGAAGGGAATCTCGAACTTGCACATCATGTGAACGTGCTCCTTGTGTCTTCTCATTCATGTTTCCAGAACTGTCATTGCATCAGTTTTCCTATCTACAACAGAGGTCGATATTCAAAACTGTGAGCCGAGATGATCCCTGCAAACCCTCAGCTGCAGAAAAAGACCCCAGAGTACGCGGCTCATAAGGCAGCTTTAGAAAGTGGGCTTGTCCCCAAGAGTCATTTATTCATTTGTTCAACCTTGTCCAGTAGCAGCCGGAAATGTCAAGGAATCCGAATAATCCTTTCAAATAAAGCAAAATGAGATACAGATATGCCCGGGGCATGAAATTTAGGCCGTGGTAATGAAGCTGTCCTTTGTGGGCGAAGACGGTCTGGCTAACCTGTCACCAGGAGACTGGGCTTAATTACCTTCCCAGCGAAAATAATGGATTTGTACTAATCTGTGTCCCTGTCTTGGTTTTAGTTTCTCAAGTCCAATTCAATTCCAGTTCTGGGTGAGCTGGAGTGACCACACTCTGCCCACTGTATGTAATTGTACAACCTGGACAGAATGCATAGAGCAGCTTCCTGAGGACTCTGAGAAGTAAACAGTGGTGGGCAGATGGGAACAGGACCAGAATTCAAAGTACCTCCAAGTGGGCCGAGGGGTGTTCCTCCCTCCAGTTTCTCCAGCTGAAAACTCGGAGGTGAGCCTGGAGTGCAGAGGAGAGGGCATCACACGGATATGGGGTGTTCTGGCTCAGGGAGATGGAAAGGAATTTTTAGAGCACAGAAAACCCCTGGGGTTTTCTTTTCTCATGGTCTCATAATCCAGCCCTCAGGCAGTCTGGCGGAGTAGAGGCAGAACTGGCCAAGGGGGCCAGCTGAGAGAGAAGTGCTGTTCTCTGCCTTCAGTGCAACAAGGATCCTAAAAGGCGGCACTGGCCCCAGGGCCTTTTCCTCTCTGTATCCTCCACCACTTGGGCCTAGACGTGGGCCCGATCACCGAGGTGATCAGCAGACTGGCCTCAAGACCCAAGAGGGGAGAGTGAAGGAACTGGGAAGCATAGGGGAGACCACGGAGAGGGAGGAGCTCAGGGAGGGCTGCATCAAGTTGCTTTTGAACTCCAGGACTCCCTCTTGGGAATTGACCTGATGAAGAAGTCACTTCTTGGGTCCTGGATGGACCACTGGAGGGCACACACCAGGACAGATGTGAAGAACACCACAAAGTCTTGGCAAACTGAGCTGATGTTGCCACTACGGCCCACAGACCCTGCAGCTTGAGTCTATTGTGGTCAATAGTTCACTAGGAAAAAAAAAATCCACATTCTCTATCAGATTTAAACAAGACCCAGAGTCTCATAGCATCCTACGGAAAATGTCCAGGTTATTATTCAAACCACGTAAAGTTCAACTCACATGGTAATCGATAAATGCCAACACCAGGATGACACTGACATTAGAATCATCTGGCAAAGATTTTACTTTAAAGCAACAGTTACAAATATGTTCAAATGACACCCCCACTAGGATAGCTGCTGCTGAAAATAAAAGGAAAACGAGTGCGGTGCGGAAGTGGAGAAATCGAAACCCTTGTGCACTGCTGGTGGGACTGTAACATGGCGCAGCTGCTACAATGGAACATTCGCTCAAAAAATTAAAGATAGAATTTTCTTATGATCCAGCAAGTCCACTTCTGGGGATACATCCAAAACAACAGCAAGCAGGGTCTTGAGTGGATGTTTGTACACCTATGTTCACAGCTGCATTATTTACAATAGCCAAAAAGTCAAAGCAACCCAAGTATCCATCGACAGATGAATGGATAAGTAAAATGTAGTCCATGCATAGAATGGGATATTATCAGCCTCAAGAAGGAAGGGCATTCTGACTCCTGCTGCCATGTGGATGAACCTCAAGGACGTTATGGTGAGTGAAATAAGCCAGTCACCACTTATATGAGTTGCCTGGAGCAGTCAAATGCATAGAAACAAAGTCAAATGGTGATTGTCAGGGGTGGGGGCGGAATACATGGGGTTATTTTTTAATAGGTACAGGAGTTTATTTTGCAAGATGAAAGAAATTCTGGAGATTGATTGTACAATATTGTGAGTTTACTTAATGTTCCTGAACTGTACTAAGATGTAAACAGTGGTTAAGATGGCACATTTTATGTTTGTATGCATTTTACCACAATTTAAAATAAACGTTCAAATGAACAGTTGTAAACAGTCTTGAAACATATATTAAAATAAAAATCCTTACTAAAGAAACAGAAAATATTTTAATGAAAATTTTAGGAATAAAGTCTAATAATTGAAATTAAAAAATTCACTAGTTTTGGACTCATTAGCAGAATGGAGATGACAGCAGAAAGAGTGAACTGACTGAAGATAAATCAATAGGAATTGTCTAATCTGAACAACAGTGAAAAATAAAAGACTGAAACAAACAAACAAACAAACAGATCCCCAGGAATCTATGGGGCAGTAACAAAAGGTCTAACTTTCAGGCCACCTGAATACCAGAAGAAAAAGAGAAAGTGTATGGTGCTGAAAAAATATTTGAGGAAATAATGGTTGAAAACTTTCCAAAGTTGGAGGAAGACAAAACCTACCAATTCAAGAAGTTAAATGAACCCCAAGCAGGATAAATAAATTCAGACACATTCTAACAAAAGACAGAACACTAAAACCCAAAACCAACCAACCAAACCAAACCAACCAACCAGCAAACAAACAAACAAAAAATATTGAAATTAGCTAGGAAAACAACAATAAACAAATAAAATCTTATTTTTAGGGGAGCAATGATTTCAATGACTTCAGATTTCTCATAAAAAAACATGGAGCCCAGAAGGAAAACGTACAACATTTTAAAAGTGAATATCAATGAAAACAAAAGGTGGATTTTTTGAAAAGACAAACAAATGGACAAACCTTTAGTTAGACTGACCAGGAAAAAGAAAAAGTAAGAGAAAAGTCAAGTTGCCAAAATCAAGAATGAAAGCATAGGCTGGGCAGGGTGACTTATGCCTGTAATCCCAACATGGGGGAAGGCCAAGGCAGGAGAATCACTTGAGGCCAGAAATTCGAGATCAGCCTGGACAGCATAGTGACACAGAGAGACTCTGTTTCTATAATTTAAAGAAAAGGGGAATGAAGAAAAGGGGACATAACTACCGACCTTACAGAAATTAAATACTATGAAAGATGTTATAAATTCCCAGATAACACACAGATAAAGTAGACAAATTTCTAGAAAGACACAAACTAGCAAAACTACCTTAGGAAGAAATAGGTAATCGTAATAGACCTGTAACAAACAGAGATTGAATTAGCAATCAAAACACTTCCCATGAAGAAAAACTCATGACCAAATGGCTTCACGGGTCAATCGTATCAAACATTTAGAGAATTAGTACAATGCATCACAATCTCTTCAAAACATAGAAGAGAAAGGACACTTGCTAACTCATTGTATAAGGCCAGTAATACCCTGATATCAAAACCAGAAAAAGACATCACAAAACCAAAAATACCCCAATACTAGAGACCAATATTTCTTATATAGGATGGAGATGCCAAGATCCTTGACTAAATATTAATAAACTAAGTCAGTAACATATGAAAAGAAATGCCATAATCAACAAGGATTTATTCCAGGAATTTGAGGTTGGTTTAACATCTGAAAATAAATGAATATAATTTAAATATTAATAGACCATACGATCATTTCAACAGAGACAGAAATAGCATTTGACAAAATCCAATACCTTTTATGATAAAAACACTCAACAAAGTAGTCATAGAAGGGAATTTCTCAATCTTATATAAAGCATCTATAAAAACTACATAGCTAACATTACACTTGATGAAAAAGTGAATGATCTTCCCTAAGATTAGTAACAAGACAAGAATACCCACTTTCACCACTTTTATCCCACATCATACTGGAGATTCTAGTGAGGGCAATTAGGGAAGATGGAGGGATAAAAACATTTGGAAACAAAGAAGTAAAACTATCTCTGTTTGTAGATATGTGATCTTATACACAGAAAATCCCTGGGAATTCACTGAAAAAAGCTATGAGAACAAACAATGAAATGAGTAAAATTTCAGGCTAAAAGATCAGCACACAAAAATCATTTGTATTTCTATACACTAGCAATAAATAGCCCTTAAATAATATTATAGCAGCCAGGACAGAAAAAAATCTAAAAATTAGGAAAACAATTCCTTTTACAGCATTATCAAAAAAATAAAATACATAGAAATACATTTAACAAAAAAAGTATAAAATGCATACACTTTAAATTACATAACATTGTTGAAAGAAATTACAGAAGATCTTAGGAAACAGAAAGACATCCCATATTCATGGATTGGAAGACTTAATAATGTTATGATTTCAATACTCCCCAAACTGATTTACAGGTTCAAATAACTCCTGTCAAAATTCCAGCTATCTTGTTATGCAGAAATTAACACATTTATCTTAAAATTCACATGGAAATGTAAGGTATACAGAATAACAAAATATCCTTAAAAGAGAAGAATAAAAATAAGTACTAACACTTTCTGATTTTAAAGCTTACTCTCTAGCTACAATAATCAAGCCAATGTTGTACTGGTATAAGAATGGACATACAAATCAATGGGATAAAAATGAGAGTTCAGTTATTAAAGTCTTACATCTTGGGCAATTTATTGTTGAAAAAGATGCCAAGACAACCCAATGGGAAAGAATAATCTTTTTCAATAAATGGTTCTTGAACAAGTGGATAGCCACATATGAAAAGATGAAGTGGACCTGTTTCTAACATCATACACAGAAATGAATTCAAATAAATCATAGACCTAACTGTAAGAGCTGAAACTATAATAAAACTCTTAGAAGAAAACACAGGAGTCAATCATCACAACTTTAGGTCAGACAGTATTTTCTTACATGTGGCACCAAAAGCACAAGCAATGAAAAGAAAAATGGACAAGTTTGACTTTATCAAATTAAAAGCCTTTGTGCTTTAAATAAAAACCATCAAGAAAGTGAAACAACCACCCATTAACTGGGAGAAAATGTTTGCAAATTTACATCTGATAAACAGCTTGCGTTCAAATACATAAAAATTCTTACAATTGAATAATAAATAATTTTTGAAAAATAACTCAATTTTGAAAAAAATTTGGACAGTATGGTTACTGTCCTTTATTCTATTAATATTTAAATTATGTTCATTTATTTTCAGATGTTAAACCAACCTCAAATTCTTGGAATAAATCCTTGTTGATTATGGCATTTCTTTTCTTATGTTACTGACTTAGTTTATTAATATTTAGTCAAGGATCTTGGCCTCTCCTTCCTATATAAGAAATAGACATTACAATATATGTAAATGGGAAAAAAGTATGTGAAAAGATGCTTTAACATCATTACCATCAGGGAAACACAAGTCAAAGCCACAATGAGGTACCATTTCTCACCCTCGAAAAGACAGACAATAACAAGTGTTGACAAAGAGGTGAAGAAATCGCAACCCTTGTGCAGTGCTGGTGGGAATGTAAAATGGCACCACCACTTTGGAAAACGCTTTGACAGATCCTCAAAATGGTAACTAGAGTTACCCCATGGCTCAGCAGTTCTACTCCTAGATAGACAGCCAGAAGAAATGGAAACATCACAATTTGTACATGAATGTTCATAGCAGCATTTTTGGTGGTAGCTAGAAAGTGGAAACAACCTGAATATACACCAACTGATGAAATGTTTAACAACATGAGTTACGTTCACGCGGTGGAAAGTTCTCAGCAATAAAATGGAAGGAAGTACCGAAACATCCTACGATATGGATGAACCTCGAAAACATTATGCTAACATGAAAGCAGACGGTCACAAAATACCACATATTGTACGATTTCATGAATACAAAATACCTGAGAGAAGCAAATCTATAGAGACAGAAAGTCGATGAGTGGTTGCCTAGAGCTGGTGGTGGGAGCGAAATGGGGAGTCTTACCTAACCGGATACAAGGTTTCTTTTCTGGGTGATGAAACTATTCTAACATCAGACTCGTTGATGGCTCAAGACCACATGAATGTTCTAAAAGCTGCTGAACAGCACGCTCTAAATGGTGAGTGGTATAGCTCATGGGTTATATCTCAGTATTGTGTTCTGTTTGAAAACATCAGGACACGACTCTGGCTAATTAATGAGATCTCTCACTGTTGTCATGTTTGACACCTCTGTGTACAACAGTACCTGATGTGGGTCAATGACTATTCCCGTGAGAAACAGGGACACGACAGATGCCACGTCAGAGTTTGGTAAGATCGCAATATTCTGGGGTGAGGTTTTACGGTCATATTTGTTCCTCGTTTGGCAATCGTAATGTTGGCTTTGGCCCAATGTCTTCACCATATTGGAAGCCTCCATCCATTTGAGTGAGTGCCAGTGGGGCTGTGTCACACATTGTGAAGTCCCCAAGGAACCCCGGACCTTGCCCTATTTAGAGGTGCCACTCCTAGAGGTAACCATGGGAACGATGCCCACTGAAGGACGAAGTCATGTCTCAGGGTTGTCTTGGCGCCCAACGCCAGGGGCACTGTTCTCATCGTGATCTATGTAGAGGATGGCCCACTGCATAAATAATTCTGCATGGGATAGTGAAAGGCACAGAGCTCACGGACCATCTGCAAATTCTCATCGTAAACAATTGCAATTGGGGGACATTTTTTTATCCCTGACAGTCCTGTGGTCACTCCAAACTGAGAAAAGGGAGATAGGATACTATATTTAAGCTCATGTAACCTCTCCAGATGTATGATGCTGCATCGCCAGGGGACTGTCACCCCACAGTGCTTGTGGCCTTTCCATGAAACCTCTTCACGTTTACAAAGGATGGAGAACATGAGAGATGTACTGAATACATTTCCCATCGCGTGAGCGACTTATGGTCTCCACCAAGTGTCTCACTCAAACACCTCCAGGGCGGACAGGGGATGAAAATGAGTGAAGTGGTCAGATGTGAGGTGAGGGAGCTGGGGGGCTGCAGAGGCTGCCCACGGAGAGCCACCTGCCACATTCAGAGGCTGCGGGGGCCTGCAGGGTTCCCCTTGGGAGAACACAAGCAGAGCGAAAGTGGGAACTCCCACCTCATCACCAATATTTTTATTTGTGTCAAATCGGGCTTCAAGTCCTGACCTCCGGGGTGTGGACAAACATTTGGAGAGGCGGGAAATGCCATTTTGCAAAGGGGTCGCGACCCAGCAGCAAGTCACGTCAGGAGTGACAAAGGGAGATTTAGAGGCGGTGACATGCTGGTGGGAACTATCCGGTCAACCATCTCTCTGCAGTTAAACTCCTATCAGCCTTTCGTAGAAGAGTGCCACAGTTGCTACACTATTTTTCATTTCTCCAAAGAGCGAGAATCTGAAACCAGTTTTAGGACCATAAATGTAAATCTGAGTGTGTGTGGGTGGCGGGGGGTGGAGGTTGGGAGACTTCTGGAGTAGATGTTGGGATGAACCAGACAGAATGACTCTGGGTCCATGATGCAGCTGGTTAATATGAATCATATTATTTTGTTTGGCTCAGAAACGTTCCCAAATCTTTATTATCTGTGCCTCAGCTGCTCTCCAGAAACATTTCAGCTACTCTTACGAATAGATTATGAGGCAGTCTGGCTCTCCTAACTAACAGGGTTTTAGGATTTCTTTGTTACATTTTTATGTCTCCAATCTCCAGAAATCTGGGTCATTTTGTGCGTTATTAAGGACTTTTGCTCTCCCTGCCCATTTGCTGCGATGATGCCGGTGGCCAAAGGGCGAATGGCAATCCAGGATTCTGCACAGCCAAGTGCACACGTGGAAGGAGAGGGATTCTGTCGGAGGGAAGAATGGCCTCGAAGAGCCAACACCTGCCCTGTGCTGCTTCACACGGGGGCACGCAGGCCTCTGAATCGTTCTTGCGATTTTCGGCAAAACAGCTGCCACCTTCCACCTGTTATGAGCCAGACTGGGAACATGCTCTGTTGAAAGGGACAGTATATTACTGACTCGGAATCAAAAACGAAGAAAACCCATGGAAATGTTTTTGTTGTTGGTAGCAGTTGTGGCTTTTATCTTGCCCAGGGACAACAAACTGAAAATTAACTCCAAAGGCTCTCAGATAAATCTAAAGGGTGACCTCCCACCACCTCTCTGTCCTGCCTCTGCTTAGTTTGGATTTTTATCTGATGGCTTGTTTTCACCTATGTGTTGAATATAATGGACAGCTTCAGCATTTTACTCAGCATCTCTACAGCATTTAAAAGTTAACTAAGTTACTTTCTGATAATAAGAATAATTCGTGTTGACTATAGAAAAGTTAGAGAATGAACAAAATCATGGACAAGACAACATCCCAAATCACACCTCCCTGAAGCCAGTGCTCATATTTTGGTATTTTTCTCTCATTCTCATTTTCAAGCAGTAGATGTCTGGCCGTGTTCTTTTCCTTATTTTTTGTTCTGGGCGTATATCAATGTATTTAGTTATTTCAGATTGAGAATCTACTGTCCTTTAAGTTTTGTGTCCTGATTTTATTCACCTAGTGTTGTATTCCTCACATTTCCAGGTGCCAGTCAGTAGCTTTATAACTGACATATAATTTGTTGTATGAATTTATCATGATTCGTTTAACGGTTTGCTTATTCTTACATATTTAGAAGGTTTCCCAGTTCTGGCTGTTATAAATTAATATCTGCCTATAAATATTTGCATGTTTGTTTAATTGCTATTTGAGGATAAATTGATAAACAAGACACCCACGAAGGTATGTGCTTACGTAAGTGTTGGATGCTTCTTGCCAAAGGGTGCTTCAGAAGTCAGGAATTCTCCCTGTGTGCAATGAATAGGAGTGTCATTTTACAGCACTGGTATTAACCCTGTGTGCTACCTTTTGTTTTATGTGGAGGTCCAGCCTCCACAGGGCAAGGCCTGAGGTGGGAGGTGGGAATGAGGAAGAAAGACAAGAGATAGCGGGATTGGGAGGTCTCTCTCCTCAATAGGTGAGAGCCCATTGATTATTTAGCATGCTTCTTATATAGGGCAAAAGTAGGGCAAAACTGTACAAGGGATTATTGTAAAAACAAGCAGTATCAGCTTTTGGGCCAGGCATCCAGGCCAGGTGTGATTGACGTCATGTCGCTTTGCTTTATTATAAAGTACCAAATGAAGGTTAGGGGAGATGAGCGATCCACAGTGGAATTACGTTGCTACTAGAAGGCGAGCTGTTCTGCATTTATCTTCTTGTACCTAGGGCTTTATTGTAGGTACGACTTTATCTGTACTATGTGTACCCGGATGTGTGGGCATCTGAGACACTGCTTCGTGTAGCAGGCTGCATTCTTCACAGCCCGCCTTTGACTAGGATGCAGAGCTTCCAAGCGAGACCTTGCCTATGAGCTTGGGGTACTCAAGGCCCACTACGTTTTACGTAGCAGGCTACATCCCTCACCTGCCTTTGGCTAGAATGCAGAGCTTCCAGGCGAGACTGTTGCCTACAAGCCTGGAGTACTCAAGGCCTGCTACAGTGGCAGTGCTTGTCTGCTCCCCACATCACATCTGCTCCGAGATGAGGGAGTCTAGGCTTGGTTCCTTGAACACAGCCAAGAACACAAGGACCTTGTCAGCTTATGCTCTGGTCTCCTTCAGTTTTAAGCCTCAACAATTTGACTTTTTAATACCTAATTTTGCATCATTTTTTATTATTATTAAGTACAGTGTTTTATATCTTGGCTAGCTATTTCGCTTTCTAGCTTCAAAACTTGCTTTTAAAGCCATCATCTTCCATAATTACACATATTTCTTCCTAGGTTGTCTTTCTACTTTTAATTTGTTCATGCTCCTTTTTCAAATTTCAGCATATCGGTACAATTTAATTTGTTTCAGCTGCTCTTTCTTTAGTGTTTTTGTGCCTAAAAAGGTATTTTCTACCTTGAAACTCCCTACATTTTTGTGTAGTTAAATGGGTTGGTTTGCGTGTTTAGTTTATCTCATCGTCTGAAACTTATTTTGATATACGATCATGCAAGGAAAGACACTAACTTTATTTTTATCCAGTTAATCGAGTATCTTGCTACATTTCCTCAGTGAGTAGTGGCTAGTATGGAAGCTTTTGCAGATGCAGAACTAACGAAACAGAGGCTGGAGCTGGACCACTGGCCTTCGTGTGCGTGAACTCCTCTGTGCTGTGGTTTCCTATCCCTAAAATGCAGAGAACAGTAGACGTGTTATAAGCATTAGGTTCATATTCCTGACAGGTTTATTGAGATGTAATTCCCATACCATACAATCCACCCATTTAAAGCATACTATTCAATCGTTTTTAGTATATTCATATAATTGTGCATCCATCACCACAATCAATTTTAGAACATTTTACTACCTGAAAAAAAAAACCCCACACTCTTAACCATCAGCCTCCAAATCCCCCACCATCACAGGCCAAGGCAACCACGAATCTACTTTCTGTCTTCTATAGAGTTGCTTGATCTGGGTATTTCGTATAAATAGAATCATACAATAATATGTGGACCATTGTGACTAGCCTCTTTCACTTATCATAATGTCTTCAAGATTCATCTATGGTCTGGAATGTATCAGTACTTCATGCTGTTTTATTGCTGAATAATATTTCATTGCATGGGTATATTGCATTTATTTCTCTATTCAGCAGGTGATGAACATTTGAGTTGTTTCTACTCTCTGGAACTAAAAAATTCAAAACAATGCTGACATGATTCCTCTTGAAAAGTTTTTATGTGGACAGCTCATTTATTTTTAACCGTTATTCTTCCTAATAAAATAATTTAAAGCTATAAAATTTCCTCTATGAACTGCTTTAACTATGCCCTAGAATTTTGATATACAATTTTTATATTATCATCTAGATGCAAATATTTCCTAACTCCGTTATGACTTTCTCGCTAACCCAGGGCCATCTAAAAACGCACTGTTTGGCTTCCAAGCATATGATGTTAATCTGCTCTTACATTTTTAATTTATAATGTTATTGCATTAAAGTTGGCAAATATAGTCTATATAGCTTTTTATTAAGGCGATTAGAGAACATTTCTTAATTAACTTTTTTACTGTGGTATAACTTACCTATGGTAATAAGGTCTGTTAGAATTTGAAACTTATTTGTGGAGTCTAACTTTGTAGATATTCTGTATGTGTTCATAAAGAAGGTATTATAGATTTTCATATATGTGTAAATAATAGCTCATGCTTATTAATAGCATTACTTATATTTTAGTATCTCCGTTTATTTTTGTCTGCTCTATCAGTTTCTGAGACGGGTATAATAAAGCTTGAACAAGAGTTATTGATCTG
Organism: Tarsius wallacei; assembly: GCA_963574415.1. Taxonomy (NCBI): domain Eukaryota; kingdom Metazoa; phylum Chordata; class Mammalia; order Primates; family Tarsiidae; genus Tarsius; species Tarsius wallacei. The sequence goes on along the minus strand of CAUYQG010062449.1, from coordinate 2,335 downwards.
TCTGTTCTCCCAGTGGTTCCTGCATTGGTTGGTTGTTGGATACATTTTAAGGGTGTATATTAGGTACATACCATTTTTTGTAGATTATCTAATGTTCCTTTCTGTCTATAATGGATTTTTTTGGCTGTAAATTCTTTTTAAAATATATGGATATAGCTACCTTAGCTGCTTTTGTCTTTTATTTTCATAGTATATCTTTTTACATCCTTTTATCTTTAAACTTTCTCTATTTTCTGTTTTAAATATGTTGTTTAAGGCCGGCTGAAGTGGCTCATAGCTGTAATCCCCGCAGGTTGGGAAGCTGAGGTGAGAGGAGTTCAAGACCAGCCTAGGCAAACATAGCGAGACCTTGTCTCTACAAAATTTTTTAAAAAAATGAGCCAGGCATGGTGGTATGCACCTGCTGGGGCAGAAGGATCACCTGAACTCAGGAGGTGGAGGCTGTGGTGAGCCAGGATCATGCCACTGCACTCCAGCCTGAGTGGCAGAGTGAGATCTTGACTAAAAAAAAAAATGTTGCGTAAGAATAACATATTGCTAGTTCTTCCTTTTAGAGCTAATCTGAGTCTCTATTTTTAATTGGTATACCTAACTCATTTACATTTATTGCAATTTCTGTTATACTATCATTTACTTTCACTATCTTATTTTCCATTTTCCATTTTCTATGCTTTATTTATTTAATTCATTCCTGATTCCATTGGATAGTTTAAAACATATATACAGTCTAATTTTGTTCTTATGGTAGTTGCCTTTGCTTGAAACCCCTAATCATGATTCCCCTAACGATTTCTTAAACTCATCATCATCTTCAGATTTCCTCTAATTCTCCTCTTACAGAGAGAGAAATATTTCATCATATCTGCGCTACTTGTAGCCATTTCAGACTACCAAGAGAAGACCAGGATAATTTCATAGGCCTTCACTGAGCCCCCTGACATCACTGCACTTCTGAACTGCCTATCTCTAGACTTCTGGTTATGGGGAATGATAAATGACCTTCATTTCTTCATCCACCGTGATTTGGGAATTTTGTTACTTGCAGCTGGGGCATCCCAATGAATACGAGTGCACATGCTATGGACACCCTTGCCCCGCCATCTCCTTTATATTTGCTGGGGGAAATGCCAGTTTGGTTGGAGCCCTATGACTGCCTTCCCTGCACCTGTATCCAGGTAGCTGAAAATCTGTACACTTTCTGGCTAGCTGGTTGCACTTTAAATTCATGGCCATGAACCTCAACAGGCATTAACTGACAACCCGACCATGTTTCTCTAGAAGAGGGAGATGGACACTTACGACCTTCTCCTCAGATCTCCTGTATTTCCTCTTCAGGCTTATGATCTCTTTCTCCCTAGCTAGGAAAATGGGAGTAATCGGGGAGAATTCCCTTCATGTTCTCAGCTCCAAACCCGTCTACTCACCTGTATGTCAGTATCCCTGTCTTCCGTCAGTGTGCAAATAGGTAAACCATCCTTGCGCTCGTCCAGACCCCCTGTGCTCCACAGCCCATCCGCTGTCTTTCCCAAGGCGTTGGTCTCACTGGCACCATCAAACCCTCTCTCTCTGCTGTGCCATTCCCATCAGGATATCGCCTGCCGTAGTGTCCCCCATCTTCAGAACAAAATAAATCTCCCCTCTGACCCACACCCTCCTCCAGCGATCGCTCCACTTCTCTTTCTTCCCATTCTTCATACCAAACTTCTGGAAATCATGGCCTCTACACGCCAGCCCCACTTCCTTGCTGTCCATCAACTCCTCAGTGTGCTGCAATATCGCTTCCGACCCCCGCACTCCATGGAAACTCTCCTCGTCCAGGGAGCCAGCCTCCGTAATGTCAAGGCCAGTAGACCAGTCATCTGCACTGACTTGCTTGATCCTCTCACTCCACTCTTCTTGAAGCATTATGTTCTCTAGGCGTGTCGTCCGTCCCTCCCTCCCTCCCTCCCTCTCTCTCTCTCTCTCTCTCTCTCTCTCCACTTCTGCCTGATTTTTCAGCCTATTCATCTAGCTCCTCATCTTCCCCAAGTCTGAATGTTGAAGAAAGCAGGGCGCTATACTTAGCCTTCATCTCTCCTTGAACGACACTCACTTCCCGGCTCATCACATCCAACCCCATGGCTTTAAAAACCATGTCTGCTCCGATAACTCTCAAGTTTCATCTCCAGCCCTGCCTCCTCCACCGCTTTCCTTTTTTTTTTTTTTTTTTTTTTTGTGGTGGTGTGTAACGCATTCCCCCCGACAGGGGTGCAGTGGCCGCTCCCGGCCCCCCCCGCCTCAACCGGCGGGGCTCCGGCGTGCCATCCGCCCCCGCCCGCCCCGGTGCGGGCGCAGC
>CAUYQG010062448.1:0-32336 GCA_963574415.1 Tarsius wallacei | reverse complement strand
TTGTTTCTGTGATAGATCACTGAGTATGATAGACTCTAAATCCATCCAAGTTGCTGCAAAGTCCATATGTTTGTCCTTCATTATGGTTGCATAATATTCCATTATGTGTGTGTACAACATTTTTTAAAATCCAGTCCAGCTTCAATGAGCAGCATGGTTGGTTCCATGTTTTTGCTATTGTGAAAAGAACTGCAACAAACGTGCATGTGCAGGTATCTTTTTGGTAGAATGACTTTTTTCACACTTTTTGTTTCAGTACTAATTAAAGTTTGCTCTCCAAATATATATTTTTCTTTTTAGTGAATTCTACATGAGTACTACAGTAGAAATTCATTTATATTCTTCATATTAACATTATCCTTTCCCACTACTAATGCATTTCTTTTTTTAATAGTTTCTAAAATTGTGATTTGTGAATGTTAGGGTTGGTATAAATTAGCATTATAAAGCATCCTTGCTTGTTTCACATGATAGTACTTCATTCCTTTGTGTACAATGTACTGATATTAAGAATACAATCCATGTTATTTTTCTTACTTTGTTTTCCTAAAAGAATTCTGTATATTTATATAGTTTCCAATTCCCCAAAGAGTTTTGTTTAGGCATGTCTATTGTACACAGTATAGAGTAGGATTTTGCTTTGCTAATCCAATATAATTTTTTAATAATTGGTGATTTAGAGTATGAAGTTCTTAATATATATTCATATTATCCTGAAAATAAACACAAGATATATGAATCAAGCAGACTATTATTACTTATAGCAAATATCGCACCAATTTTCTTTGCCTCAGTCTTTCTCCTTTCTCAAATTTTTCATTTTATTTTTCTTATTTACATTTTACTTTGTTTTGTTAGTCATGTAGTTTCTGCCTTGTCAGAGCATATAATTAATTTAAATGCCATGATCATACATACTTCTATTTTAGTCTTAGCTCCGCAGTTAAAAATATTCAATGACATTAAACATTTTTGCTAGGATTTTCCCAATAATATCCTGTTTAGCTAAAGTTTATCTAATAGTTTTCTTTATTTTTCTAAGTAAGGACTCATGAGATATATATCCTAAGTTCTTTTATATTTAAAATTATTTATTTACTTTTTTTGGTTTTGTTTTTTTGAGTTGGAGTCTCACTCCATCGCCCAGACTGGAGTGCAGTGGCCGCTCCCGGCCACCGCAGCCTCGACCTGCTGGGCTCCAGTGATCCTTCCGCCTCAGCCTTCCAAGGAGCTGGAACTACAGGCGCGCGCAACCACGCCCGGCTAATTTTTTGAGTTATTGTAGAGATGAGGTCTTGCCAAGTTGCCCAGGCGGGTCTTGAACCCTTGGGCTCAGGCAATCCACTCACCTCAGCCTTCCAAGGCACGAGATTACAGGCTGAGCCACCGAGCCCGGCTTAAAATTATTTATTTACAAGGAGGACACCAGGGTTGAATAAATAATCCTTAGATTTATTGCTTTTTCTTTACATTCTAATAGGTATTACTCTCTTGCCTTCCATTTAATTTGATCTTTTCTGTGCTCTTCTGTTTTTAAATGTTACTGTATAAAATTTGATGCCAGTCTAAATTTTTTGGTGAAACATTTGGTCTTTTTGTGGTTTTGTTTGCTATCTATCATGAAGATCCAGTATTTCAGTAGAATATACTCCATGTTGACCATTCTGAGTCAGTTTTTTCCCAGCATATGGTGTGCCTTTAACTAGCTAGATTCATGTATTGAGTTATTCAATAATGTGTCTTTATATATTCTTTCTGTTCAAATATTTGGTTTGCTTCTATGGGGGAGCCAATTAAAAATAGTCTATATCATCTTTCCCTGAGATCCGTGTCTTTTTTTCTCTCTAAATATTTTAGCTCTTCTTTTCATTCATTCATATGGCTGCTCTTGCAATTCCCATCCACAACATCCTATATTGTAGTTTCCACAGTGTCTGCACTTTGTTGTGACTCTTTCTCCACTTCTTTCCTGGATTCTGCCCATCCAAGTTTGTTTGTTTGTTTGTTTGTTTGTTTCTTTCTTTTTCTTTCTTTCTTTCTTTCTTTTTTTTTTCTGTTTTGTATATGATGTGTTGTGTGGCTTTCCTTCATAGAAGCAATTGCCTCATACACATTGCTCTAATTCTCAGAAAAATGTTTGGACAGAATTTTCATTTTTTCTATGGCAGCACTTTTCTTTCCATAACTTTGGCAACTTTTTCTGCTTTCCCACCTTTATTTTTATATCTTTCTGTTTATTCTGTGCTAGCTCTCTTTTTATTACTTCTTGGAATTAGTTGGATATTTTCCTGGCCTAGCTTTTTACAGAAACCGCCCCCAACCACTCTGAATTCTATTTTAAAATGAAAATTAAACTCTCAATGTTTTTAAAAATCAATTATTCAAGCATTTATATTAGAGTTGTCCATATGGCTTATATTCCATGGATTACGATACCAATCTCTCTAATTCTCACAGCTTTTGTTTGAGGCAAGGACTATGGGGTTATACCTTCAGGATAAGCCCCTTTCATCCAGAAAGTGATTTTTGGCTTACATTTGTGTAGACTACTGATTTTGAGTTATCTCACTCTTTGATTTTCTTTCTATCATTGCTGCTGCATTTCACGCTAAATGATGTCTATGCATATCTTAGCTGATGTTTCTGTTATGTTTTTTACTTTCTGCATAGGATAGTCATTTTTTTACTTAACCTCAACATAGAGTTTGAAAGTAATTTTTAATTCACATTGTTGTTTTTGCATTTGCTCAATTATACTACTTACCATGAATCCCAAAGTCTCAATGACATGACACAATAAAATGTATTTCTATCTCAAATTACAGTCTATTACTGGAATTTCTGATTGAGAGGTACTACTGGGCCTTACTCCTTCTATTATTGACACAGTGTCTTTCCTTATCTTTTTCCTTTACTATTGTCTAGTGCTAAGGAATAAATGTGAGACTTACATATAGAGAAGCATTTAAAAATGAAAATTAAACTCTGGATTATATTCCTACTTTAATTCCACCATTGCTCTAATTTTCATATATATATGAATATATATTTGATTTTGTTTCTTATTGTAATTAAGACAAATTTCCAAGTGCGATATGATATAATTAATAGGAAACAGCTTCTAAATGAAATGTTTGGTTAGATTTAAGCAAGACAAAATTATTTTCAAAATTGGTGATGAAATTATAAGGGGTTATAAAAAGTTCAAAGTATTTATTTTGCTTTTATCTAGTATACAATGAGGAAATAAATTCAGACTTTGACTAGATATGCTTTGAAGCTTAGAAAGCTTCTATTTGAGACTTAGGAGTATTCTTCAGTGTGGTCGGCACAGAATGGCCCAACAAAGACATCATGTCCTCATCCCCAGAATCTGTGAATATGTTCTATTACATGTCAATGGAGGATTAGGTTGCAGATTAAATTAAGGTGTATAATCTTCTGACTTTAGAGAGGGGAGAGTATCTTGGATTACAGGTGAACCCAGTATATTCACAAGAGTCCTTAAATGTGGAGAGGGAGGGAGGAGAGTCAGTGTCAGAGTGATGTGATGTGAGAATGACTCAACTAACCTTCACTGACTTTGAGGATGAAGGAAGGGAGTCGCAAGCCAAGAAACATGGACAACATCTAGAAACTAAAGAGTAAGATATACATTCTCCCTTTGAGCCTCCAAAAAGGAACACAGCCATGCTCACACTTTGATTTTAGCCAGTGTGACCCATTTGGGATTTCTGACCTTCATAATTGCAGGATAATAAATTTGTGTTGTTGTAAGCTACTAGATTTGTGGTAATTGATTACAGCAACCACAGGAAACTAAAACACTCAGTAAACCAACACGTTTCTAGGCTATGAGCTTCAAATTTTTCCCAATGTACATTCAATGCGATAGTTAGTCAACACGAAACTGGTAGTCTGAAGGTCTAAAGATACATAGTTGAGTTGTCTGATCAGACGTGTTTTATTTGGCTTACTGACCCTGACCAAATTATATTACTTTTCTGCCATACCTATCAGCAGGTATTTTATGGGACTCTTTGAAAAATTCAGTTTATATGAGATAGCAAGATAAATCTAAGCTAATAGCAAACATGAATGGTCACATTGATGAGGTAAAAGAGAAATTATGTTTTGAAAGTCAGTTTAACTCTCATCTCTTAAAATTAATTTAGCACTTGTGTAAAATCCAAATTCATATATGTTAGTTTATTTATTATCCTCTGAATTTTTAAGCATTCTGTCTCTTCTCTGAAAGTGTACATTGCATGTTTTATTGGGATACGACTGACACAAACTGACTAGTAAAACATTAAAAAGTAGGTAGGGAGAAAAAAACATACTTCTGGACTTTTTTCCCAAAAGTACATGACGGAACTACTAAGAATAAAATTACCTCTTTCTGGTAAATATAAAAATGACTATAACTTCTAAGGATCTCTCTAAAGAAGCAAATTCTTTTGCTCAGTCACTTAATAATGATCTAGATTTTCATACTTGAGTGAGGAAGTAGAGGGAATGCTGGTTGGAAACGTGAAAGGAGCTGAAACATCACAATGGTATGAAGTATCTTTCTGATAATTTTGCTAATTAAATTGTTACAGAAAAGTTGCAAAGCTATGTACTCCCCATGGGAAGGTTTATTGCTTTTCTGAAGTATGCCAACAAGAAACCTAACTATGAGCACTTATGAAACAACATTAAGTGTAAGGCCCAAAGTTAGATTAGCTGAGTTGTTTTGAAGAGGCATCAAATAATTGATCAGAAAGTAAAACTGTGATTATAGAATAAAATCACAGTTGAATTGTAGCAAATAATTGCAAAAATAATTAAAGTCACAAATCCTTCCAGTAACAATGTGAAACAATTCTCTTTAGTGCCCCACAGGGATGGAACTTGCTAGCTTTGATTGGGATTAAACCTGGAGGTGTAAAAGAAAAGGAAAAGTGTGGTCTGGGAGAAATCGTACTGAGAACATATCATCTATAAGAAAAAAATAAATAAAGTTTCTGAGAAGTGAATTTGGAAGTTATGTAATTTCCATTTCAAAGGATGCAATTTATTATAGTTCTTCTAATGATTTTTAAAGGAGTCAACGTCAGCTTGGGCTTTCATATATAGACAGATTTCCAGGTCTCAGTTTATTTTCTTTTCTGCTATGGTAAATTACAGGGAACTTTTTTCACATCTGTAATTGAAAGGCTAGGAACTTTAATTAAGGGGGGATATTTCCTTCCAGACGATTTATGGGTGTGATTCTTGTAAGCAAATGTTGACCCTGAAGGAATAAAATAACTGTTCTTATTAGTTATATAGTACACATACGGTTTAATATACACTGTTGGATGAAACCTTAGCAATGGTATGATTTTTGAAAATATGTCTTCCATCTAAAAAAAAAAAAATCTAGCGATAAAAATGCAACCTGAAACACACAACACATTGTTTATATTCCAGTTAACCTTTGTGTTATTCACTCAATCTTTCTTTTGATGCATATATTATGATCCCAGTGTAAATATCTACCCAATCTGTGATCTCTCAGTTTTCTTTGAAATTTAATAAATAGGATTGCTCAAGCAAAAGAGATACCACAAAAAAAGTACACCTCATCAAGGGCACCTGCATAATTGTCATTTAACCCTGAATTGTACTCCCTCATCTTTAAAATTAAAATTTTTTTTAAAAGATAGAAAATCCACTCTTGAATTTAAAGCCTAGTTACAAACAACAAACTCAATCTTAATTTTTAAAAGCTCTAATGTTTTTAATTCAATTATTTTATTACTTCTAAATTATTTACCGAACCCCTATTGCCCTCCTGTTTGTACTGAGGGGACATTTTATATTTAAGAGATTTATAATTATATAGTGAAGAACATCCTCCACAGAATAACACTTTGGAATAATAAAAATATGGTGGTATATAGTTATAAAAATAAATATGATAGCTAAATTACTCAATTTAATGAATTTTAGCTTCAAATGAAGATATCCTCTATAATTGGGTAGGTTCTACTAATAAATCCAGATAGTCATTTCAAGTTGCAACTAGATAATCTCTGTCTATGTTTGACAAATAAATATTAATTCAGCATTTTCTATATCTTGACACTGTCATGAGATTGGGTTAAAATGCTAAACAAGTGAGAAAAACAGATATGGTTTCAGCTCTTTCAAATTCATATGGTGGTAGGGATACATATAAGAAAACAGGATAATACAGTGTGATAAATAATATTAAACAGTTCAGAGACTACAGCATGTCAGTAACTCCATCATGGAGAGTCAGGACTGAAGGATGTGTAGAAACACCAAATAAAGTGAGGTGGCCAGAAATGTTCTAGTAGAGGAAACAGCAAACAACAAAAAGTTCAAAGGTGGAGAAACAATGTGGGAGAGGAGGAGAGTGGGAGGAAGAGGGGGAGAGAAAGTGAATATCAATGGCCTATTGGATAAATAAAAGAAACTTATTATAGCTATGTTGGAGTTTAAGAAGGAGTATAAAAAAGAACTGAAGCTGAAAGAAAAGGCAGGAACTGTATCATACGTAGCACATATACACATACACAAGCACACATAGTACTTCGTTTATCCGCTCTATCCAGGATAGAAACATTTCTAAATGACTGACAACCTGCCTGAAACTTGCATTCACAGAAAATAACTCCTCATTCTTTGATTTTTTTTCCTTGAGGCAGAGTAAGTCTGTCCCTAGAAGAATACTGTAGGGACAATGAAGAAGTGATGTAACAAAGGCAGTGAGCATTATTTTCTGGTCACAAAAATAAGAGCTCTTTCGTCAGTCTCCAGAATGGCTGAATCATGCCTTCCTGAGATCTTACTCTTTATACTCATTTCTGCAGCAAAAGTTATATGCTTGCATCTATGAGCAACTCCCAGTGCATATGCTTTTTTTAGATGTGTTTTCTTAAAAACACATGGTGATTGTTTTTTCCAGCTTGTATTCAAAAGTTTTTTTAAGTGGGAGCTAAACACTGGGTACACATGGGCATAAAGATGGGAACCACAGACTCTGGGAGAGAGTGGAAAGGGAGAAGGGGTTGAAAAATTGCCCATTTGATGCCAAACTCACCACCTGGGGGACAGGCCCAATAGAAGCCCAAGCCTCACCACCATGCAATTTACTTATGTAAAAAATCTGCACATGTACTCCCTTGAACCTAGAAAAAAAAATTTTTTTTTTGAAATTATCATTTAAAAATTCAGAGTCCCGGTTTATTGTTTGTTGGTTCGATTGTTTGTTTTTTAAGAAAGCTGAAGCTCTGGCAGCACTGGATTTTTATTTCTTCATGACAGGGAACGTTGGGGTCAGTAGGGCAGGAACACACTATTTTACTACAATCCTCAGCACCCTCTTTCCTATACCTAGTCTCTGTAAATAATGGAAATTTTGGCCCAGGTTGTAACTTTGTGTGGCTCTAAGCCTACCCACTGAAGACTTTAGGCCTTAGCCTTGTCTTCGTGTTCCTGGACTGGTATCTTCTTTCTCTTAGCTTAGGACCTCTTTTTACTCTGACTATGCTTCAACTACTCCTTTTAGATTTGAATGCACAGACCTCTTCCCACATTTGCACTAGTGGAAAGGGCCTAAAGCAGCCTACTACTATTTGTAGAAAGTCAAATAATATCATGCCTCTGCTCAGAGGTCTCGAAGAGCTGTCCAGTTTACTTAGATTGAGAGTCAAATTTCTACTATCGACCCTAAAGGCCCTACTCTTTCGGAACATATCACCAATGATTCCCCCCTCATTCACTCAGCCCATTGTTCTCCTGACTGTTCCTCAAATGTGCCAAACATGATGCCCACTTACCACCTATTCTTCATCTGGAACTCTCTTCCTCAGATAATATTCATCCCCTTCTTGCTTTGTTTGTATCTATGTTTTCAATGAAATCTGCTCTGATGACCCAGTGGAATAGAATGACTTGTCTTCTCTGATCCAGCAACTTGTCCTCTCACTTCCTAAGTGTCCTGATTCTGGTCTGTCCTTATGATTGTTGTCATTATTGTAATACTCAGTACTTTCAAATCATATTCTTGTAGATTTGTTCTGTGTATTGTAGATTGTTATGTTCCTTGAGAGCCAGAATAGTGTCTTTTTGTTTTTGTTTGGTTTGGTTTGATCATTGGGCTTCCTTAAGTACCTAGGATGGTGCCTAAATATTAATTGAATGAAAAAAAATAAATGAGTGAGTGGCATATGGTAAAAATCAAAATTCAAGAACTTCATCAAACCCCATCCTACTATCTATTCACAAAAGTGCCCACATTGACTTTCAGAAGGAAGTTTTGTTTAGAAAGAAAATACATTTATTATTGTCATAAAATACTTTTTAAAGTCAATATTAGCATCTATATCCTTTGTAAGCTTCAAGTGTCTAATCTGGTGATAAATTAATAAAAAGTATATCAATGCCTTTAATGCTTATTGTGGAGCTCTAAATGAGTGAAAAATTATGGGTGCTCCTTATAATAATAGTTGGTACTAACAAAAATAAGAATAATAGACGCTAACATTTATTGAGCACATGCTATGCATCAGGCACTATGCTAAGCATTTTATAAGTTGCCTTATTTAATCTCACTGAATTTTTATAATAACCTTAGGATGCACAACATGTTATTATACCTGTATTTCAGATGAAGAAACCAAAGGTTAAAGAAGTCATTGACAGAGCCACTGCTTGAAGTCAGTTTTTTTAAAAATTGAAATTCTTTTAAACTCGATTCTATTTTTCTGTATTATATTATCAGATAATATTGTCATTGTTTCTTACAGACCAAGATACGTGTATCTCTTTTGGTTTTTTCCTCAACTCTTACTCCCCAGTTGCTGATGTAGACCTTCCAAACAACATAATAATACTCATAGAAGGTAATGCATCAGCACATTGCTGAGGAATGGCTAAGTGCTATTGGTCTGATAACCAAAGAGCCAAGTGCTTACCAGACCAGAAAGGCTGCATCAGAAAACACTCAGTGGTTTAAAAAATGCCAAAATTACAGTATCCACGTTGAAACAAAGGGAACAAGCCACCAAATCCTAGAAATAAAGGACTGTTCTTTGAAATTGAACTTGTTTCCCTTCAGCAGGAGCACCTCTACTAAGCTGACCGCATGGAATGCTAGTCTATTTTACATAAAGCATTATTATTCTGTACTTACATACGTAAGTGGGAGAGAAGCAAATGGGAGATTATCATCTGCCCCAGATTCTTGACGTTGGCATTATTTCTCACAACTAGCAATGAGCTAGAATTGCTGTTCCCTCCACTTAGTTGCATAGTTATGCACTAAAACAAAAACAGAAAAAGCAAAAATGCAATTTGGGCAGTAGTAGTCCTCCAAACCCAGCATTTTTTTTTAGCTTATATTTCCCAAATCATATTCCAACAATCATAGTAATTTAGCATGCTATGTTCTTGATTCTGGTGGGCAGAGAGTGATTATGTAAGAAAATAAGGTACATTGTGCTGTTTGATACTGCACGTCAGCACAGGAATACCACCAGCTGACAGTAATCAGGCAAGGAAGAGCAATTAGGCAGAAATTGCCTAGAATGTGCCTGAGCTTAACGAAGGTAGAAAGGTGAAGATCACTTGTGGTTTGGTCAGCACACCAGGAGTTTGGAATGCAAAATGAACAACTTAGAAAATAAAAAGTGTTAGTGAGTCCTGCATTTTAAATGATTGCTTTGAAAGTTAAGGAGAGATCACTTGTTATATGGAAATGTGGGAGACTGGTCCAAATAGCAGGGACTCATGCAGCATGTATGTTTTGTCACTTCCGAGTCATCGTACCTAGTGGCATGTACTGAAACAGGCTATGATCTCTGAGGTTGTGGCTACCTTCTTAGGAAAATGTATCGAATAATTTGAGAAGAATGTTAATTGTGCTGAGTAAAACAAGATAATTCAGAAAGCAAGTCCAGGGAATAGAGACATTGCTTGATGAGGAAGTTACTCAGTAAGAAGAAAGTTACCTTAAAAATGGTTTAAAGAAGCATCGCAGAACATATAGATTAGAAAGATAGGTGACAATATTTTTTCCTCACTTTTTGATAGCACTTTGCTACTTAAACAGAATTTAGAGATAAATCATTTCAGTTGCCTGATGAGACGATTTAATGGGTTGGAAGAGAGTATAGACTCACAGGCAAAGATGTTCATTAGACTTGATGCCTGACTCGCTATGAGACCTTCTCAGGCACATTATTTAAAAATCTCTGATACTTGGTTTTCCTATCTTGACAATGGGGATGAGATACTGAACTCATGGCTCCTTGAAGTGAGAAATTAATAAAATGATATTTAAAATAGCTAAAGCTAAGCCTGACGCATAGTAAGTTTTCAATAAATGTTGGCTATCTTCTTCACTGTCATGGCTCATATAATAATAATTGGTCTGCTGTTAACAGAATCATTCTTTTCAAGTCAAGGAAATACAGTTCAAGCTATAAGCAACAGGAAAGTGTAAAGAAATGAAATAAAGAGTTTATAACACTCTACCTGTTTATTATGGGCAGTTAATTTTTAAATATCTTCAATAACTTCCACTTGATATTGTTTTTAATTATAAAAAGTATTTTTATAATATATATTTTACATAGCATATATAAACTATTTTATATTAAAATTTGTATAAAATTTTGTATAAATTTTTCCAGTGATAAAATAAGTCCACATTGCATCTATTAGCATTTAAATTAATTTATATGAATCCTTTGTCCTCAAATAATTGTTTTCTTGTCCTTCTCTTACTCTACTTTCTTCTTTTCTTTAATGTGTTTTATCCTTCTATTCTCTTTTCTTTTGAATCTTGTATTGTCATTGGTTTCTACATAAGTTATAGCATTTTGGCTCATGTAATTTCAAGAACTCTTAATCGATTATTTCTATTTCTCTTAAGATGATACATGCAACAGAATAAAAATCAAGAAATATTGTCTGATATTATTTTATCTTTAGGCTTTTATTTTTAAATCTTTCTGTATATTACTTATATATTACTGCATAGCAAATTACCCCCAAAACTTATTGACTTAAAACAGTAAATATTTACTATCTCACAGTTTCTGTTGATAAAGAATCCTGGTATGCCACAACTTGATGTCTCTGGAACAAGGTCTTTCATAAAGTTGTGATTATGCTGTCAGGGGCCCTTTGACTAGGGATGGGAGAATCTGCTTTCAAGAACATAGATGTGGTTATTGGTGGGTTTTATTCCCTTGCCTTATAGGTCTCTCAATAGAGTTGGATTACAGCATGGTAATTGACTTCCTTAAGGGCAAGAGTATAAGAGGGCAAGAAAGGACACACAAGACATAACTTATAGTCTTTATCACTTCATCTTGGAAGTGTCTTTCCATCACTTCTGCCATATTCTATTTGCTGATACAAGTTAATAAATTCAGCCCATATTCAAGGGGAAAGAATTATACAGGCCATGAGTAACAGAAGGCAGTGATCATTGGGAGTCATCTTAGAGAATCTCATCTAAAATTTCTTTCTGATGTTTATAAACTGCCTTATTTCAGTAATTTTGCAAAGGGGGAAGAGAAGATTTCTGTTAACATCAGAATCACTTTTGAGCTTTAAGATAGAACTCAAGATCTTCAAAAATCTAGCCTATGCCTTTCTTTCCAGCTTTGTGTCCCATTTCACATCTCTACTCCCTAACTCCAAAATGGTCCTGGGGAGCCAGAATGAGCTCAGAAATTGATGCTGGCTCATAAAATCTCTTTATGCTGTATAGTCCTGTGTTCAAATTGAACCATTTGAAATGTGTAGGTATAAAAATCCTTTATTATTTTAACGAAATTTCAACTAATAGTTCCTCAAATTTTTGTAAGCCACTTCCAGAATAAAGAAGTCATTTCCCTAAAGACTACTGCTGTTTCACAAGGCCCAACAAGTTATAATAAATCTTCAGCACAATACTTGCTTCTTTAAAACTGTGTTTGACATTTTTCTGAAATTTCTCCATATCTTTAATGTAAAAATTGCATATTTAACATACAGTATTCCCTAGTATCCCTCTTTTTGACTGATTGAGAAGAGAAATATTGAGAGATTATCCTTAGATCACATAAAACCAGTAAGTAAAAATCCAGAACCACAAAACAAATAATCTATTCATGTGTTAAATCATCTCTACTATATACCACTGTCTCTCTTATGTTGTTACAATCAGCATCTTATAAACTAACACAGTAGAATTTGAGTTGATGTTCATTTCTCCTCCAACAGTTTTTTTTTTTGTTAGCATATAAACAGAAAAAAAATCATAAGTACTCCCTTTGTTTTTGTAAGGAAAAGATGTGTCAAATTGTAAAATATGACTAAGTTAAAGAGTGATGTTTGAAATAATAAGGGCTCTTAATTTAGCATGTGATACATTTTTAATAAAAGCAAAAAGTTTAAGAAAAAGAAGCAAAATCCTACCCATGTCTATACATGGAAAAAAGCAGATGAATAATGAATGCATTCACACTGTACATTTTAAATGTTGGGGGAATACACCTTGTAAAATAAGTTACCTTCAGTAAAAGAGCCACACAACATTACAGAAGTTTTTAATGAATAATGACATTCTTGGAAGTTGTTGCCCTTTTAATGTATCATTGTTTCCAGTGTCTACCAATACTTTCAGATAATGTTATTGGAAAATCATTTTATTTGCTTGAGCCAACATATGACTACCTTTTCAAACAGAACTGGAGAAATTTTAGAAAATGATCTATGCTAGTTCTTTCCTGCTGCAAATATTGTCCTCTTGACAGTCTTTAGCAGTGTGTAGGTGTGAGTGTGGGTGTGCATATGAATGAATAGAAGCAAAGCTATAGGTAAATTAGCATGTGAAAATGCTGTTTTAATAAAAGGACATATTTTTGTCTACTGAACAGGCCAGAGAAGAGCTATCAACGTAAAGACGGTTAAAATGTAATGACGTGCAGAGATATCTCATGGGGAGTACACACACTTTTATCTCTCTATCTCTAGGGGAGTATATGTAAACTAAGCATAAATATTTTTATGTGTGGCAGATTTTTAAAGCTAATTGTTAGTAAACCATGGCTCCATGAAAAACCTCTAAGGGACAATAAACTGCTCCAGTATTAAGAGCATTGTAAAATAAAATTCGGCAAGTGTATATAATGTATTCAAAGGGAATTGATGGAAAATATAGTACCAATAACATGCAATATTCAGTTTGGCATGAAAATATTTTAAATGCACAGTATTGGACTAAAGCCTTGAGCAAAAAATGTTCATATAAAATTAAAAATCATGTAATGGCCATCCTTAGGAGAGGAAAAATGAAGCTTTTCTTCATTTGTTCAATTGATAAAATATAAGTATATATGTGCATGTTTTTAGGAATAATGAGAGCAAAATCTCAATTAGCTGAACAGGATTAAGATTGATTTTTAGTGTCCTGAGAAAAATAGTTAAAATATTCAGATAACATAATTTCCCACCTTATAAAGCACCAAAAAATAATAACCTACATTTTCTTGAGATGTGAGTCTTTTTGCTGGCAAACAACTTCTCTGATAAAGGCAAATATAAGTATGAACATCATTTTAATTCTTTTTATTAAAAATCTGATCATTGGACATTGCTAAATGTCACACAAAGAAAAAATGTAACCGCAGTATTTACAAGATGATATGCAGTAGCCTCAATTATATATTTTCAGAATTATTGTACAGTATACTTCATTAGATAGAGCTCAGGATAGGTTAATGGGAAATAAATCATATTAATTGTTATTTTAAAAATTAACTGAATTTAAACAGTAGGACTTCTTTTTAACTTTTGCTTCACTGGCTTTTTAGGCATTTGAATTGCATATAATATTACAAACTTCTAAAATATGGACAATTCACTGTAATTAAGGACTCAATGAATTTTCCTCTGGATATAAAACAAAAAAGCTCCCTACAGTTGATAACTGAAGATCACGTGACTAATATCTGTAATAGGTGGTATTAATGCATTGTTCAAATGAGTGTTGTTTGCAGTTAAGATAGAGTGACTAAAACAACAACAAAAATCTGGTTGTTTTGTAGGAAGCCCTTTGCTAAAGGGTTCAGGGGTGGAATATGAAATTTAATGAGTGTAAATGTCAAGTCATGCATGTGCAGGGAGAGCAGATAGCTAAGTTCAATTTAAATGGCAGTGAATTAGTTAACAGGGGTGAAGAGATAAGGATAAATAACTCGATCCAGTGTTTAAATTCTCATTGCATTATACAGGAACCAAGAAAGCTAATAAGAATCTGACTTTTACCAAGACCAGTATATTATCCCAAGGATATTGTGCTATTTAGCTTTATAGGAATTAGTCCAAATCTGGGATTTATAGTGAAGTTTTGCTGCTTTTTTTTTTTTTCAGGGAAAATATACTAGAGTTTAAAAAGTTTGTATGGATGCATTAGCTGACATTTACATATAGCAAAATAATTATTTCTCAAAGGCACATGGATAACTGATTTGATAACCATTTAACTATAAAAACTATATGATTGGTCAAGAACCAAAAAAAGACTAAATAGTTTTATTTAAAAAGAGATTTCTGAAAACATGAAGCTATATGTCCTGGTGATAATAGTTGAGACATACTTAGCTTCAACTTCATAGAGACTGTTTTGGAGTGTCTCATGCATGACGTTTAGTCAAATAAAACAAATATTGACCACTTAGACTATACCTATAATATTAATAGTCCATTTGAAACAAACCACCCTTCATGTAAACAAAGCTAATAAACATAATACTATAATAATAGAAATTTTGGGGTGATGACCTGGCTTAGTTGATATCTTCTCTAAAGCTTTTAAAATAATTATTTATTTATTTTTATTTCAATAGCTTTATGGGTGCTGTCTTGTTCATTGCTCTTTCTCAGACTCCTAAAATAGTGCCTAGCACAGAAAAGTCACTCCATAACTACTTGTTGAAAAGATGAATGAGTGGTTGAGTAAATGAGTATGACCCTGCTTCCTGTGGAGTCCCACTCTTTAACATTGCCAAAATGTTGATAAATGCTCTAGGTTTTCCTTGTGGAAGACTTCTGCAGGTAGTGCTGCATGCAGTTGTACAAGCATGGAGGAAAAGGGAGCAGACTGTAGTCACCGTGTCCATCTAGTTCTAGTCAGACTAAAGTTGGGATTTAGATACCAGCATTTAGTTCCTTTCCACTATGTTCCTAAAGAGCTTCCATTTTCTAGAGAATCTTACAAACTTAGAGTTCTTTTAATTAATGAGATAATGTATTAAATAAAATAATGTATACAAGTGTCTAATACAACATCTGACCATAACAGAAATTCAATTTGATAATTATTCCCCTAGTCTCCTTAAATGATCTATTAATAATTTAAATAAGTAATCAGGAAATCACTTCATGCACCTGTATCATGAATGTCTGCCATATTAGTAGCAACACAAAACAAAAATCCTAAAAAACAACTTTTCTTCCCTATTATCTACAGAAAATGTTACATTCTATGGCTAAGCAAATAGCAAGAAGCTGCATGAGATCTCTATTAAAAAGCATTTCCCATTGTTTACCACCTCTTAATTTTTCAAAGCAATTGCCTAATTTGATCTGCAAAGTGATCCTTATAAGAATCAAGGAAGAGGCTATGGTTTTTGTTCATATTTGAAAGATAAAGAAACTGACAGTACAGTGAATGACACTTCACAGCTTGTTAGTAACAATGGAAAAAGAGTCCTTGTCATCTGATGGCTAGCTTCATCACTTTGCTCCATCGTTGAAGTGGTTTTTTAGCTCGATTTTTGTTGTTGTTGTTGTTATTTGGCGATTTTTTGCCAGATATCTGCGAATTTGCTTTTCTTAGGCACTACGAGTGTTTATGGAAATAAAATTGTACAAGAAAGTCCAATGTATAAAACAATCAAACTGCTCTAGTTTGGTCAAGATAGGAATGTAGCTAGAGAAACCAATCCGCTGCACTTCCTTTTCCCATTCCCTAAAATGGGCTTCTTATTTGACTGGAAAAAATTTGCAGCTTTGAAGATTTCTATATTTTTCTCTTTCTTTTATTTTTAAAATGTGGGGTACAATTCTAGATTAGGTACCTAAGTGGTCAACATACAGGTGAAGTTTGGGCCTTCCACTGCCACTGGTCCTCACTTCCCCTGTTCAGGATCAGCTACCTTTTGTGATATTATGTGCCCCCCTCATCCTTCTTCCCCTGGCAGTGTCCCACTACTGCTGATCCCTCTCTTGGGCGATTGTGATTAATGTTCAGGTCCCACTAGGGTGATCTTTTAAAATCTCAGATGTGGTCAGATCACCTTGGAGCTGAAAACTCCAGGGATGCAGACCAGGATCCCAACCTGGCTTCTCAGGGCCTGTGTGACTAGCTTCAGCCATCTCTCCCAACTCCTCTCATACCTGCACCCTGCCTTTCCTCAGTCCTCATATCTGCCGTATCCACCTTCCCAGGGTTTGTGGGAATGTCATTGTCTCTGTCTGGAACAATCTTCATCTTTCTCCATCCCAGCCTCATGTCTCTGGGCACCCCTTCCCCTCAACTCAGTGGTTCCAAGTTCAGCTGATCACTATTCTCTCTCCCAGGGAAGTCCCTCTTCTTCCTCTATGGCCCCCTCCCAGCCCTCTGAGGAAAGATGTCTCTCACCTAGGAAATGTGCCATACTATTCCCCTGAGCTTCCTGTACTCTGTCTCCAAGCAGTTAATACAACTGGTAACTATTTACTTATTTGCCAGTTAATTCATTAACATTTAGCTCTCCCGCTAAACTGGTAATTCCCAAAGGTGTAGCTGACTGGCATTTCAAACAGGGTAATCCTTTACTGTGTGACAACGTCTATGACCAGCAAGAGGGTCTCTGGCCCCCACCTACTCGATGCCAGGGGGACTCCCAGCCATTGTGATAAGCATCACACACCTTCGTGCATTTCTACACACCGTAGGAGGCTAGACCACCCCAGCACAGGTCTGCTGCTCTAGACGCCAAGATGCTCCGGTTCTCTCACAAGCTGCCATCAAGGTGGTCATCTTGTGGTCATCCCAGGGCCTGATTGGGAAGATCTGGTTCCAAGTTCATGTACGGGCTGTCTGCTGGAGATCTCAGTGCCTTACCATGTGAGCCTCTCTTCGGGGCACTCCCAACACAGTGGCAAACTTCCCTCAGAGTGAGGCAGTGAGCAGGAGTGAGAGTGAGCAAGGCAGGAGCCACGGCGTCGGTAGCCTCGTGGCAGAAGCGGCGACTCATTGCTTTGGCTGTCCTGTGTGGTCTACTCATGACAAGCGAGTCCCGGGGTCCAGCCTACCCTCAGGGGGAGGGGATCACGGGAGGGAGGACACGAGCAGTCACAGAGGGGAACACAGGGTGTCCTGGAGGCCGCCGACCACATGGGCCGATAGCCGAGACAGGAACCCACATGGGCCGGTAGCCGAGACAGGAACCGACGGTTGCTGAGATCTTTGTCTCCACCCTGGGAAGCCTAATTGTGTTTTCTTAAGTAATAATAATGGCCTCAATATGAGCTAAAACTTGATTCCCAGCCTGAGAGAACTCTTCCTCCTGTTCCTCCAGAAACTAAGTGCCAAATCAGACAAACACTTCTTAAAGATCATCAGCATGCTCAGCTATGTAAAGAAACACGAGTGTATTTGTACTTCGCTGGCTTCAGGCTGAAAGCCTGGCACTGGCCCTCCCTCCCCCACTCCCTTACCATACGATTCCAGTCAGCCCCCAACTCCTCTAAAGTGGGATTTTTTTCATCTTTCTTTCTCTCCCCAATGCCCATAATGAAGACATAGCCTAATGGTTCTGGTGTTTCCATTTCCCCACAGTCCTTCCCAGGCATCACAATCAAAGGCACATAATGAGAGTCACACAGTCCAAGTCAAAGCTCAAAGGCCATCCATGGCTCCCCTGGCCAAAGGACACGGCCCACACTCAGATCTGGCATTCAAGACCTCCTCCCTCGAAGCGCCGCCCATGCCCCACACCACCCCTTGGCTCCAGTTCAGCTGGTCCATGTGTCTCGACCTTCCTACTTCCAAGCCTTCATCCACTCCTTTCCTTCCTCCTCAAATGCTTTTCCTGTTCCTCTTCCCTCACTCAACTCTTGGTCGCCCTTCAAGGTCAAATTCATGCCCTCCCTCCTCTGTGAACTTCTCTGGACCACTCCAGCTCTCCAGAGCTGGCCTTGGCAAGAGGCGATGTGTGCTAAACAGAGTCAACAAAACAGGAACACTCATCACAGCAAGCAAACCGCTCAGAAAGTCACTGCCCTCCCTTCCCTGTCTTCACCACCTGGTTACTCCTTCTGGGTCACCCTGGATTTAGCCTCCCAGCTGCCCTGGGGAGCAGTTCTTGATGTCCTTCCCCTTGAGCACCTGCTTCTAGGCCGCCGCTGGCCTGCAGAGCCTGCTTTCTCTCCCCTCCTCCACCTCAAATCTCCTTCTCCCCAGATCTTCTCTGACTCATCCCTTCACAGCCAGGCCACACACTGTCAGGGGACAGCCTCTTCCTTGAACTCCCTCTGCACTTACTGTCTTGAGGACTGGAAACATTCCACCGAATCCCCTGTGTAGTTTTTTTTTTTGTTTTTGTTTTTTCCATTCCCCAGATAGACTCTAAGCACTTTCATGACAGGGATGTGTCCAGTTCATCTCTGGACTCAGAACAGGATTGGGGACTGAGGGACTATATATCATGTCAGGAAAAACAAAGGGAATGCAGGTTGTCCATGGATATGAGTCCCTGGAAAAAACACACAGATGCTTTACTCTATATCCTTAACACACAGAAGTACAAAGCTCTTTCCACTCCCAGTCTAAGACTAGAAACTCAGTACTATGTGCACGGAGGGCGTCGAGAACAACAATGCACAACAGCTTTGTAGGAAATTGACAAAGAGCACACAGCAGGTGTGTGGCTGAGACCCCATTTTCCACACTCAGAGGTAAGACAGTGAGGTATCAGATACAGATGCAGCTGTGGGAGACCTGTGGCGAGACTCAGGTTGGCCCTGACGTCGGCAGAGCGGCGCAAAACCTCCTGACACTGGCGTGGACCCCAAGTCTTCCTGCTAAGCTTCCTGTTTCTGGGTCCCTGATAGGTGACACCCTTGCCCCTTCCAGTATAATTACTATTGACCCTTTTCCTCCTGTTCTTTTTTCACACATTCTTTAGAAATAAATATGGGTACCCACATTACATTCTGCTTTTGACTACCATGCCAAAGAGGAAACATGCCCTGTGATTGCTGCATTATACCCCCTGGGTCCCAGGTCATTTGCCTAAAAGGCAGAAATTAGACCTAGTGAAAGCCCACCCTGGCTCCTGGTCCAGTCCTTGCCCGCCAGGTGCTTTAAGGAAGTCTCCCTAACTGTTTACACTGAAAAGCAGTTTGTCTCAGACTTTTTAGTCTCTGGACGACTTCATACACACTTAAAGGTTATTCAGTATCCTCAAGACCTGGTGCTCATATTATATTTGATGGTATTTACTATATTAGAAATCAAAACTGAGAAAATGTTTAAATATGTATCCACTTGAATCAAAGATAAAAATAATAAATTTATTACACATTGACATAAATGTGATATTATAAGAAAGATAGCTATATTTTCCAAAGCAAAAATAGCAGTGAGGGTTGTGCACATTGGCTCACGTCCATAATCCCAGCACTTTGGTAGGCTGAGGTGAGAGGATTGCTTGAGTCCAGGAGTTCGAGACCAGCCTGAGACATATAGCGAGGCCTTGTCTCTACAAGAAAATTAAAAACTTAGCCCAGTTTGGTGGTGCACCTGTAGTCCCAGCTACTCAAGAGGCTGAGGCAGAAGAATCACCTGAGCCCAGGAGGTTGAGGCTGTGTTGAACTGTGATCAGGCCACTGCACTCCAGCCCAGTTAACAGAGTGAGACACCCACTCAAAAAAAAAGCAGTGAGAAGAATAGTAATGGTTTATATGTGTCCAAAGTCCTTCATGTCTACTTAACAGAAAACAGCTGCATTGTCAGATTTGCTTCTGCATTTAATCTGTGGCATTTTATTGTTTCAGCTGAGGTATGTAAAGATAATTTACCCTCAAGCAAATATATAGTTAGATACGAGGGACAATTTTTGCAATAGATTTTTCAGATAATTGTGGATATTCTTCCTTAATAGTATACCAAAACTCACAGTGATAGTTTCTTAGAAGTTAGCTGCGGGCCAGGCTCGGTGGCTCAGCCTGTAATCCCGCGCTTTGGGAGGCTGAGGTGAGTGGATGGCCTGAGCCCGCGGGTTCGAGACCCGCCTGGGCAACTTGGCGAGACCTCATCTCTACAATAAATCAAAAAATTAGCTGGGCATGGTCGTGCGCGCCTGTAGTTCCAGCTACTTGGAAGGCTGAGGCGGAAGGGTCGCCGGAGCCCAGCAGGTCGAGGCTGCGGTAGCCTGGAGCGCCACTACACTCCAGTCTGGGCGACAGAGTGACTCCAACTCAAAAAAACAAAAAGAAAAGTTAGCTGCAATGTTAAATCTGAGACCATATCAATTATTTTTTATACACAGTTACTTAAAATTCATTAAGTATTCTATACTTTGAATAGCTTGTTTTTTTAACCCACTCATGATTTTGCAACAAATGCATTGGACATTCCGAAAATATTGATTCATTTAATTATGTAACTCCATCAAATGTTGACACATTTTGTTACACAACCATTGCACTCATATGTACTGAGACCACTAATCTCAGAAAAGTCTATAGGTGTTAGGAAACTATCAAGCTCACAGTGATGGATACAAATTTTCTAAAATTCTAATTTTCACTTGAAAGCTTCAGTTTTATGGCAACAGATACTGTCAGCTATTATTCATGATGTGACAGGCTCACTTTGTCTATTTTCAAGAAAATGTCTCCCAAATAGTCAGGTCTGGATAACCAAGTTTAGATTAGGGAAGTCCCTTTCAGCCCTAAAAGGGCAGACTCTTATGGAAAGTTCTGAGGGCCTTTAAAGTCAGGTCTAGGCAGAAAAGGGATCTCCAGGGAGGTATTTTCTGTAAACAGCTCCCAGGAGCCTGGGGAATGACAATTAATTTGAGCCAGACTGTCAAAGGGCCATGTGGAAGGTCAGAGGTCAACCGACTCCAGGAAACCTCAAATCCAGAATCTAGTGTAGAAATTATAAAAATGGTCAGTATGTTCTTCTGGAAGTTGGTGGAGACTATGGTGCATGAAAGCCAGAGAAACTGTGCAGCATGGTGCACAGGCCAGGACCCAGGGGCTGGCTGGCCTAGCCCACTAGCATTGAGGTTCAGCACCCAGGCAAAAACAAGCCTCACTCCTGCCCCAGGTACAAACACCAACACTGAATGGAAAAGTCTAGACCCAGTAATCTAGCCCCTTCTGATGACCAGTGAAGTCTGGCCATGTGAACAGAGCTTAATTCAACCCCCAAGAGTGGTTCCACTTAGGCCAAGAAATCCAGGCCTTGGACAGTGTACACAAACATTTCTGTTAACGCACCCAATGAATGCGTCAACTACTATCAGAGAAGAAATGTGACTCTTTCACAAAATCAAAAATCAGTGAGGTGGCTCACACCTGCAATCCTAGCACTATGGGAGGCAGAAATGAGAATGTGGCCTGAGTCTCGTAGTTCGAGACCAGCCTGGGCAATTTGGCAAGATCTCAACTCTACAATAAATTAAAAAACAAGCCAGGTGTGGTGGCGCATGCCAGTGGTACCAGCTACTTGGAAGTCTGAGGTGAAAGGATCACCTGAGGCCAGCAGGTCAAGGCCACAGTAGCCATGAATGTGCCGCTGCACTTCAGCCTCAGTGACAGAGTGAGACTCTGACTCAAAAAAAAAAAAAAAGTCAGTGAAAGTATTTTGGTCATTTAATTCTTAATTTAATGACATCCTAAAAAGTAAACAGAATGTTGCTTTTATCCTCATTAAGATTTTCCTCTGAGGCGACATACCTAAGGTCTTTTAGACCCTGGATCTGGGATGTTGGCATTTGAATCCTGTCTCTCTTCTCTATTAACTGTGTGACTAGAACCAAGTGTCCAGTTACTCTGGGCCTCAGTTTCTTCAGCTGTGAAATGGGGTCACAATATAGCACCTACCTATTTGTACTGCTGTGAGGACCAAATAAGTTAGTGACAATGAAGCTGTTATTAGGGGCTGTGGTTACCACAGGCTCGCCATTTCCAAATATGCTCATGTCTGCAGCAGGGCTGTCATCCAGGGCCTTGCACCCCCATAAGAAAGCCCTGCTCAATGACTGGCTGACTCTCCCACCCATGCAGGCAGCATATGGCTCTTATCTCAGATGACACATGCCCAGGAGCCCAGAAAATTTCAACAGCAGGCAGCTTCTCCCGGTCTCTCTTCCTGTCAGTGAGGCATGACAAGAGTTAGGAGAGAGAAGGCTCCATAGGCCCTGACCCCTGTCCCTTCAGCCTGGAAGACTGATGGGGCTGGGAGAAGGTAGAGTATGCAGGGGGACTGCCTAGTGCCTGTTTCCTCTGTAGCTGCCCTAGGTGATTTGCAGTCATCAACTTCCGCTGTGGCACAAGTGCTGGGCGGGGGCGGGTGGGGGGGTCGGGCACACTGATGGCCCTCGGCTCTGACGCCCTGGGGCATGCACTCCAGGAAACTGCATGACAGCTCACACCAGCCAGCCCAGCCAGTGAGAGTCATGCCGGTGCTCACTGCCCAGGTGGTCTCCTGACCTCCTGGCGAAGGGTTTGTAAGGGACTCTCCCCACTAAGGGACCAGGTCAGGCCCTGGACCAGGATGCCCCAGGGGGAAGTGTTGCAAGAAGGAGTGGCATGGTGGAGGGTGAGCTATGGACCATTTAAACCTTAGCTTCTCAGAGAGGCTTTTGCAAAAAGTGTCTCCCACATGAAGTTCATGCAGAACAGCTCGTAACACCCAGAGCCAAAGCACACACTGCACACGAGAAAGGGGGGGTCCCAGCAGGGCGGGGAAGGGGGCACAGTAGGTACCATTGTGAGGCCGCTCAGTTTTGCACTCTCCTGGACTCTACTCGCCAGCAACGTTGGTGGTCCTCAGCCTGCAATGACCTTAGACCCAATGCACAATTCTTTCATGAGACATCCTTGTCAACATTGCCCATTACTGTTTTCAAATTCAGGACTAAGGAGGTGAATGTCACTAAATCAGGAATAGAGGATACATTTATCAAAGAGCAGGAAGAGAAGAATGCAGAGAGAAGGTGCATAGGTGAGGAGAGGGAAAAGGAAGCAGACAGAAGACCACTCAAGGAGCGCTGGGCATGTACTAGGAGCCATCGAATCATCATTTCATGCCATCCCAGGAAATGTGAAGCCAGAAGGATCATCCTCCTTTACAAACAAATTAAGGGGATTTAACATAAGTCACAAAATGGAGTGGTGTATCAGACTCCAAAGGCCTTCCTCTTCCCTTTGCACATACTGCCGCTAAGATTAAGAAGCATGAAAGCAATAGGAAGCTTCCAGAGAAGGTCATTATAGGAAACCCACATTTGCTTCATGATTTATCAGCATTATACACATAGGTAACAAAAGCACTCGTCTGCTGTCACAAGCAACCATTATTAGAGAGCAAAATGCAGCCAACAAAGGCTGTGATGTGAAGAATACAGCCACCCATGACAGACAGGATGCGTGCCGGGCTAAGGAGACCTGGGTTCCATGCTGGGGACCATGGCCAAACCACTTAATGTCTTTGCAAGGGTTTCTTTACCCTATAATGTGGGAGGGTGGCATTAGATGAACTCAACAGCTTCTACACGTCTCTTCTAAGAAGTGTAGACGTAGTTATGAGACATCAGCAAATAATATGCATATTCACTCTAAACACTCCATGAACTCCCAGTGGACACATAAAAGAAGATTGTTGCTTACAGATACCATGACTTTCTAACACAAACCTATTTTAAAATATTGTCATAACCAAGAAGAGGGATCTCTAGAATGGCAGGGGATGTAGAAGTCACAGAGAAATAGGCCAGTGGGACATGTTAGCACATAGAAACAGATCCGTAATAAATGGGAATTTCATATTCAGTAAGGGAAAGTGAATCCATTTTAAAACATGGCCACAAATTCTTTGCAACTTCTCCTATTGAGAAGTGGGATCTATGCCCCCTTTCCTTGAATCTGAGTGAGCAAGTGACAGTCACTCATGTGACTTCCAAGATGAAATCATAAAAGGCCATGCAGGTTCCTCTTGGTCCCATAGCAACAGTTGCTTGTGGTGTCCTGAGCTTCCATGAAGAACCCAGACCATCCTGAGTCCTCCATGGTGTGAGGAAGCCCAAGTCACACAGAGGCCATGTGTAGGTGCCTTAGGGACTGTTCTCAGCGGAGTTCAGCTTTTGGGTGCCCAGGTGCCCAAACGTGTCAGTGAAGAAGTCCCTGGATGATTCCAGCCTCCACTGTCCACATCATCTCCACCACTCAAGGCTTCCCAGATGAAACCTCGAACACGGTGGAGCAGAGCCAAGCCATCCCCATTCTGCCCAAATTCCCAGTCCACAGAATTCATGAGCAGAATAAAATAGTGATTTCTCTATGCCACTAAATCTAAAATCATGTGTTGTACTGCAGTAGAGAGCCAGAACAGAAGACATTTCCCATCACTGAGGAAATAATTTAGAAATGATTTTTAAATAATTTTCAGGCCACAAAACAAATATAGATTTTAAATGGATTCATAAGGTAAACATCTTTAATTATAAAATGATTAAAAGAAAATATAAGACCAGGCACAGTGGCTTATGCCTGTAATTCTAGCACTTTGGGAGGCAAAGGGGAGAGGATTGTTTGAACTCAGAAGTTGCCTAGGCAACATACGGAGGCTGAGGCAGAGGGATCACCTGAGTCTAGGAGTTCAAAGCTGCAGTGAGCCATGATTGTGCCATTGCACTCCAGCCTGGACAACGGAGTAAGATTCCCACTCAAAAATAAATAAATAAATAAAAATAAAATATAGAAAAAGCATTTCAAAATCTAAGGATGGGAAAGTGCTTCAAAAGTATGACTACGTATGCACACACACACACACACAAACACACAACAGATGACATGAAAGAAAAGACAAGTTTGATCACATAATACAAAAATCTTATGACCAAAGCCTCCACAAAGTGAAAAGTGAACTGACAGGCAGAAAGAATGTGTAGCATAAATAACAACCAAAATATCAATATATAAGAAAATGAGAGGGAACTACATACTCAAAAGGACCAATAATTCAACAGGAAATTAGGGGATGAATATGAGCAGATAATTCACAGAAAAGAAATATAAATGAAAAGTAAACATAATAAAAAGATGCCAAACTTCACTAGCAATCATGCACATTCATATTAAAACAACATCTAAAAAACCCAGTAATATAATTTTTCTCTCATTATGTTGGTAGAAAATGATATTGGTAAGAATATATAGAAAGATGCACTGTGATATTATTAAGAGTATAAATTGTGGTAGCCATTTTGAAGGACAACTTGTTAAATCTACTAAAATTTAAATTTTCACACATTTTACCTAGTAAGTAATTTCAGTTGTCTATCTCATAAAAATACTCTCATATGACCTTATGAGCAAAAAAAAAACACACACATAAAATAATGGTAACTGCCACAATGTTTATAAAAGCAACCAATGGAAATATACCCAAACCCTTATCAATGGCTATCCAAATAAACTCAGAGCAGATATACTATGGATTCCTCTGCTTCATTTTAAAATAATGAGGTAAATGTGTATATAAATATATATTATATATATAATCATTAAGAAAAATGCCTAGGAGAGATACCCTGAATTGCTCACAGGCATTGTTTATGGAAAAAAGAAGACCCGGCAACAGTAATTAGAAGAAAATGTTTTCCTTTTCACTCTATGTTCTTCTGTATTGTTTCTATTCTTATATGTATGAGAGCATATTGGTGAACTATTTGTGTAAATGTTAACAATGGAGCTTTTAAGTTTAGCCCTTATAACCTTTGAGTCCCCTTCTTGAGAATTCATGGTCCATAATCATGGGTCCTCTGGAGCCCAAACCTATCCCACCTGTGTCAAACCTTTGTAGGAAGCTGATTTTCTCTGTACTTCATGTGGCTTAAGTTTCAGGCCCTCACTTACCTATAGGTAAGCCTTATCTAAATACATATTCATTTTACACCTAATTTGTATTTGAGATTTTGTATTTTCACATTAAAAATGAGCCTAGAAATATATAAGCTTCAGGCCCCACAAACATTGCATCTGCTCCTAAAATTGCTCATGCTGGTGTAACCGCCCCACTCTAGGAGTGGGCCAGCAAAATCTCCAGCTACGTCCTTTTGTAGTGCCTTTCTACAGGCCAAGCAGCTTATAAATGCAAAGGAAAAAAAAAGGTAAAACCAAAACCAACTCCCCCAAAGAAAGAACTACCAGTGAATAGACGTAAAATTCAGGGAAACCCCAAAGAGTTATTTTTCAAGTGTACTAAGAAGCTTGAACAATTTTATAGGAAACACCATCTACCTGGGGGTCAGACAAGCCACAGTTACACGTGAAACATGGAGAAAGTAAACACAGCTTCTCTGAAATGTATTAAGGTAGCATAAATAAGAAAAACCTTTGGAATGGGAATTGGTCACCCATGGAAACTCAAAAAATAGGGAACTAGAAGAAAATCAGGTTTGTCTGAAGGATGGATTTTAATTCTCCAGTCCCAATGGCAGGCCTGCCTCACCATAGAGACAGGGGATAACTGTGTGAGAGCCCAGAGTCTTTAAGCACTCCAAACCAACAATCTATTCCCTGTCTCTGATTCCACACTAGGCCAACTGACGAGGTTTGCCAGGAACATTTCCCCAAACAGAATAGAGTAACAAGAGAACTCAACTCCCTAGACCCTTTGACAGATGAATTTCTCATTGCAAAGAGGAGTAATAACAGCAAGATATCAGAATAGGCAGTCCTAGCCCCTGTCTCATCACAGAAACATGAATTTAACAAACATCCACAGATGAAAATACCTTTATGAGAGCTCCAGAATCCAGTTGAGAGGTTCCAGCATCTTGGTGAAGCATAAAATACAGGAACAGCCACACTGAAAAGGATTAGAACAGTTTCACTTTACCTGTCACCCCTCCCCAAAGCTGGCATAACTAAGCACCAAGAGAGACACCCTCAGCCTACCATGCCTCCAACTGGGAAAAGAGAGAGCAAGGTGAGCATCCAACATCCCCAGCCTTTCATGGTGTTTTCCAGAAGGCCTACTTCTCTATCATTTCACCCAAAATATTGAGGGAACTGGCATAGCTTGATCACCTAGGATCAGCTAAGAATAAAGAAAAAGAGCAGGTGCTCACAGTGACTGGCATGCAGATCGCAACAACCAGGGCATAGACTCCTCAAAGCTGGTGTGCCAGTTGTCCCACTGGTGGGCCCACCAGCCAGCCCATCTATGGACTCCACCAGCCAAATGGCTCACCCATAGACCCCTGAAGCTGGCCTATGTGTGCCTCTGTAGTCTGTACTCCGTGAGACCCTATGGTTGGCACCCTACTTAGCCCTGCAAACAGCACATGGATCTCAGCAGCTAGAGTGGATCTCCAGCAGCCAGCTCAACTCTGCAGGACTGGAAGAGCATCAGCAGATAACTAGATCAGGAAGAAAAAAGAATCAGCAAACTCAAAGACAGGTCACTTAAATTATCCAATCAGAGGAGGAAAAAAAGAAAACACAAAAGAATGCAAAAGCATGAAGATAGTGTGGGACTTATTGGACACCCTCAGGCAGGAAATGGACATACAGATTCATAAAGCCCAAAGAATGCCCAATAGGTTGACCCCGAGGAGGTCTGTATTGAAACATATACAGAATCTCCTTGACTTACGATGGGGTCATAACCTGATAAACCCAACATAAGTTGAAAATGTAAGTCAAACATGCAAAACATCAGTAGTCTGCCCTCATTACTAAGTGGCTGCCTGGAAACTGCTGGCATAACTAAGCACCAAGAGAGACACCCTCAGCCTACCATGCCTCCAACTGGGAAAAGAGAGAACAAGGTGAGCATCCAACACCCCCAGCCTTTTGTTGCCACTGCCCAGCATCTAGAGAGTGTGTCGTACTGCATATCACTAGCCCAGAAAATGATCAAAGTGCAAAGTGCAAAGTATGGTTTCTACTAAATGCATATCACTTTTGCACCATCCAAAGTTGAAAAATTATAAGTAAAATCATTGTGTGTCAGGAACCATCTGTACTTAAACTGCCAAAAGTCAAAGACATAATGATTTGAGTTCCTCCAGAATATTCCCAGAAGGGGGATTGCTGGGTCATATGGAAGATGGATTGTTAGATCTTTTGGAAATTGCCACACTGTTTTCCACAGAGACTGGATAAAGAAAATGTGGTACATTTACACAATGGAATATTATACAACCATAAAGAAAAACAAAATTATAAACTTCCCAGGAACTTGGATGGAATTAGAGTCTATGCTACTCAGTGATTTATCACAAAAACAAAGATCTAAGTACTACATGCATAAGAGGATTCTGAACATTTATAATAATACTATAAGAAAGAGATTGGCAGTAGTGGAACACTGTTGCGGGGGGAACACATAACATCAATAAGGGTACCCAAACTTTACCTTACAATGACCACTTATGTTCCTAACCTTTAATCTTTAAAATTTAAAAAAAAAAAATTTTTTTAAGTCAGAGACAAAGAGAGACTCTTGAAAGCAATAAAAGAAAAGCAACTCATCATATACAGGTGAACCTTCATAAGACAGTCAGCAGATTTCTCAGCAGAAACTTCGTAGGCTAGAGGCAAGTGGAATGACGTGCTCAAAGTGCTGAAAGAAAAAAAGACTGTTGACGAAGAATTCTATACACCTCAAAACTACCCTTTAGAAATGAAGGAGAGATAAAGGTTTCTCTGGACAAAGTTGAGGGAGTTTGTCACAACTAGACTTGCCTTACGATAAGCGCTAGAAATTAAGTTAAAATGGAAGGACACTAAATAACAACACAAAAGCTTATGGAAGTATAAATCTCACTGATAAAGGTAAATATATAGACAAATACAGAATAATGTAATATTGCAATGGTGGCACTTAATTGCTTTTAATCCAAGTTTAAAAGTTAAAAGACAAAAGAATTAATAAAAGCTACAGCCACAACAATTTGTGAATGGATACACAATATATAAAAGTAAATTCTGACATCAATAACATAAAGTTGGGGGGAAGAGGTATAAAAGTATACAATGTTTGTACACAATTGAAGTTAAGTTGTTATCATCTTAAAATAGACTGTTATAACTATAAAAAAGTGTCATGCAAACCTCAGGTTAACCACAAAGAAAAGGCCTATAGTAGATACAAAAAAAAGATAAAGAGAAAATAATCACAAAGTATAAAATAACCAAAAAAAAATCATCAAATCACAAAGGTGGACAACAAGAGAGGAAGAAAGAAACAAAAGAATTACAAAGCAGACAGAAAACAATGAACAAAATGGCAAAAGTAAGTACTTAATGATAAATAATTACTTTAAATATAACTAGATTAAACTCACCAATCAAAAGATATAGCTTGACTGAATGAATATAATAAAAAAAAAACAAGATCCAAGAATATTCTGTCTACAAGAGACTCATTTTAGATTTAAGGACACACATAAGCTGAGAGTGATGGGATGGAGAAAGATATTCCATGTAGTAGTAACCGAAAGAAAGCAGGGGTAGCTACATTCATATCATGAAAAATAGACTTTATGCCAAAAACTGTCAAAAGAGATAAAGAAGGTCATTATATAATGCTGAAAGGGTCAATTCAACAGGAATACACAATTATAGATATATGTACCCACCATTATAGCACCTACAAATATAAAGCAAACATTTACAGATCTGAAGGAAGAAACAGACAGCAATACAAGAATAGTAGGAGAATTTGATACTGTATTTTCAATAATGGATAGATCATTCAGACAAAAAAAATCAATAAGGAAACAACAGATTTGAACAATACTACAAGGCCAAGAAAAAAAAAGAGAAGACTTAAAATTAGACAAGTAGAATTATATCAAATTAAAAATCTTCTGTACGACAAAGGAAGTAATCAACAAAACAAAAAAGCAACCTGTGAAATGGGAGGAAATATTTGTAAACCATATGTTTAATAAGGGACTACTATCCAAAATATATAAGGAACTCCTGCAACTCAATTGAAAAATAACCCAATATTTAAATGGGCAAATGATCTGAGTAGACATTTCTCTAAAGAGGACATAAAAATGACCAATAGGTATATGAAAAGATGGTCGACATTACTAAAAATCAGGGAAATGCAAATCATAACCACAATGAGGTATCACCTCACACCTGTTAGGATGGCTATTATATTAAAAAAAAAAAAAAAGATAAGTGCTGACAAGGATATGGAAAAAAGAGAACTCTTGTTACTGTTGGTGGGAATGTAAATTGGTACAGCTATTATGGAAAACAGTATGAAAGTTCCTCAAAAACTTAAAAATAGAATTACCTATGATCCAGCTACCTCACTTCTGGATATATATCCAAAGGATTTGAAAACGTAATCTTGGCTGGGCGTGGTGACTCAAGCCTGTAATCCCAGCACTTTGGGAGGCGGAGGCGAGAGAATTACCTGAGCCCACGGGTTTGAGACCAGCCTGGGCAACTTGGTGAGACCTCATCTATACAATAAATGAAAAAATTAGCCAGGCATGATAGCGCTTGCCTGTAGTTCTGGCTACTTGGAGGGCTGAGGCAGAAGGATCACCTGAGCCTAGCAGGTTGACGTTGGGGTGGCCGTGAGCATGCCACTGCACTCCAGACTGGACAACGGACTGAGACTCCAACTCAAAAAAAAAGAGAAAAGAAAACATGATCTTGAAGAGATATCTGTACTCCCATGTTCAATATGGCATTATTCACAACCGCAAAGATATAGAAACAACTTAAGTGTCCACTGATGGATGAGTGGATAGAGAAACATAGCACACACACACACACACACACACACACACACACACACACACACACAGAGGAACATGATTCATCCATCAAACAGAAGGAAATTCTGTCATTTGTGACAACATGGATGAACCTAGAGGATATTAGTCTAAGCGAAATAAGTCAGAAATGGAGCAAAGAGGAGGATGACGGTTACCAGGGGCTGGGGGAAGGGGAGAGTGGGGAGATCTCGGGCAAAGGAGGCAAAGTTTCAATTATGCAGGATGAGTAAGTTCTGGAGATTGGATTACAGCATGGTGACCAGAGTCAATGACAAATGTGCTGTACACTTGACATTTGTTAAGATCACAGTGTCCTCACCACACAAAACAAGTTAACTATGCAAGGGTATGGACAAGTAAGATAGCTTGATCGTGACAATCCTTGCAAAGTGCATACATACATCAAAACATCATAATCTACATCTTAAAGGTACACAATTTTTGTCAACAATACCTAAGTAAAGTTGGAGAAAAATAAATAAGTAATATAATCAAACTCATAGAAGCCAGTAGAATGGTAGTTGCCAGGGACTTGGAGAAGGGGTATTGGTCAAATGGCACAAAGTTTCAGTTATGATGAATAAGTCCTAGCAATCTATAGTACAGTATGATGCCTACAATTATCAATACTGTGCAACAGTTTCCGGCTGGGCACCATGACTCATGACTATAATCTCAATATTTTGGGAGGCCAACGGCTTGAACCCGGGAGTTTGAGACCAGCCTGGGCAATGTAGTAAGACTTCATCCCTCCAGAAATCAAAAAATTAGCCAGGCATGTCTGTTAGCTACTCAGGAAGAGAAGACAGACGAACCGACTGAGCCCAGGAGGTCAAGGCTGTGGTGAGCTGTGATTATGCCACCGCACTCCAGTCTGAGTAACAGAGTGACTCAAAAAAATAGAAGTTTGCTAATAAGGGTGGATCTTTAATATTAAGTGTTCTTATTATTAAAAAAACATTTAATATATGCTATAATAAAGAGGATAGGAGGAAACTTTTGAAGACAGTGAAAATGTTTGTGGCGTAGATTGTGGTGATGGTTTCACAAATATATACTTCTCTCCAAACTCATCAGGTTGTTGTTTACATTAAATATGCACTGCAGCCGGGCTCGGTAGCTCAGCCTGTAATCCCGCGCCTTTGGGAGGCTGAGGTGAGTGGATTGCCTGAGCCCGCGGGTTCGAGACCCGCCTGGGCAAGCGAGACCTCATCTCTACAATAAATCAAAAAATTAGCCGGGCGT